>OX438777.1:18436766-18487017 GCA_949316455.1 Acleris holmiana
AATCCCGAACAAGCGAAGGATTCTAGAATTGAATCACGAGCGTAGCGAGTGATTCTATGTTAGAATCCTGAGTGCAGCGAGGGATTCAAAGACACGAGATGTAAATAACTTTGGTTTTGTGTTGCACATACAATTTTTCAACTTAGCAGCGAGAAAATATAACCTTTATCTACACACATATCATAAACCATCTATGATGCGCTCAAAAACCGCAAATTACGACTAGCATAAAGATAAACTGTTTTGTTAGAACACATTTCTAGTATAATGTCGACACCTACTTTTAGAGCTAAAACGGCCCATAATTCATAAAATTTAGCTAAGAACCACCCCGATTAAACCAGCTTCCACATTTATACAGTAAGTATTTATGATGGGAGGGACTAGGGTGCCAGACCTTGAGGGCAGTCGGTCTTTGCTCCGGTGTTCCGCCCTGTTCCTCTGGGTTGAGCTGTAATTTACTGACCCGGCGATGCATGGATCCCAACTTGTTTCCCTACAGAACAGTGCGGTAGATCACGTGATACAGAAAGTCACGTGATCTATCAGTGATGTTATTGGTCTAAAAACCAAACGAATAGAAACGCTAGTTAGCGAACGCGTCTTGGCTAGGGCCTTTGGTTATTACTTCCTTAACTTAGATACGCCACCAGGCGGGTTTCAGCGCCTCGATATAGGCGCTGAGCGCCTAATCCGAGTCAGTTGTCAGTCTTCCACCGATTAGGCAACACGTGTTTGAGCGAGATGGCGTAATATGCGAGTAACATGCTTGCATATACACATTCTGACATCTTTCGCGTCGTTATTGCGATATATTGCCGTCTCACTTGCACAACGATGTTAGCTTGTGGCAACACTGTCGCATCTTATGTAATGTCTATGATACATATAGATAATTCTCTGTGGTTTACTTACTGTACTTACTGACGTTTCACTAGAGACCAAGACAACTGTAATTTGTTCTCCCGCCTGTATTTCTTAAATACTTACTTAAATAAATATCTAAGTTTGTTATTCGAATGTGTTGTATCATTCATCTCATCTCATCGACTCTACGACAGACGAAGACGTGATCACGCAACTAAGGCCAACGCCGCTCAACCGGCAAGAGGCAAAAGCTATCAACTCTAATGCTCCTTAGTGCATGTACATGCCATTCTTTTACAGCTGTGTGTGTGGTATTTGCGAATGTATTTGTCGCGTCACCTTTAGTTAAGTGTTCCTTATGGCAACAACATGTCTCCTTTTGTGTTAGTGTAAGTTCCTAAAGCGGTAATGTACTCACGTTGATGGCGCGGCGGAGCGGCAGGTCGGGCCGGTTCTCGCGGCGCGCCTCCTCGATGAGCGCGTTGGCGTAGGTCAGCAGCCGGTTGTCGGCGTGCCGCAGCTTCTGAGCCGCTAGCTCGCCGTAGTAGTACCGCGTCTCCGCGAGCTCGCGGGCATCGCGCTCGTCGCGCTCTTTCTGTCGACCCACAGGCATACGTGTGAATTTGACAGTGGAAAAACTCAAGATAGAATACTACGCACTAGTTGAATCCAAACTGCGGTAATAATAATAATAAAATGTTTATTGTACAGTAATACAGAATCTGTGTAGTTAACATTAGGTTAAGGGTCGTACATATGTCGCAGTGGATTGGTCGAATTTTCCGAACCCTAAAGAAGATAAAACATTTGTCTTGAGGTTTAGAGTTTCTCCAATTAGAGTAGTTTTAAAAGCTGGTAAAAAAGAGTTTGGAAAACTTTGGACTTTGGACTTGAGTTTGGATTCTTCGAAAAGCTCTTCAGTACAGCATTATGTTCTGGGGAAATAGCTACATGTATAATTTAAACAAAACTCTGGTTTCACGGAAAAGAGCAATACGATCCATTTTGCTTCTTCATTAATTGGCCGAAGTAGTTTGAAACAAGTTCGGCATCCGCATTAGGTGAACGAATTAGTGCAATTGCGGCTTTAGCTTCATCTTTTTAACAAACCATTATCCCCGCATAGCGGAGCTCCGTTTAGTGGAAAGTGCAGTGCAATTATACAGTACAACGAACGAATTGTACGAAAAAAAATAACTTCTTTTTTATTTACCTGATGCACTAATATGTTAACTAACGTAACGGACATTCACCAATATGTCGACAGACGCTTTTAATTCAATCATAGGGTTATAAATTGATTGTTGCAAAACAAATTAATAACTCTTATCTTCTTTGAATAGGAGTCAGTGTCGAACATTGGTCCTTTGTCAAGTGTGCCGTTACGTTATAACTAAACCTGTATTTTGTGATGCCATTGCAATGTAAAACGATTCATCCGTAAGATACAATGCGTGAATAAGGACTAACCCACAGCTTGAGAGTGTCTTCTTTGAACGCCTTGACCTTGCGCGCTTTCTCCTCCTTTAACTGTAGCCGGTATTCTTCATACAGCTCCAGATTCTTAAATCTGGATAGAAACGAGTATGTTGGGTTATAAAGTTAAGATGAAGCAGCGTGGTCTCTAACGGCCGAACCCTATATTCAAACCGCGGATAGATAAGGCTTACTTCGGGTTGAAATTTGACATTTGCCCATACAAAATGTGTCAAATTTTTATCCGAAGTAAGGCTATCTGTCCGCGGTTAGAATATAGGGTTCGGTCGTAAGACGCACTAACGGCTGCACTCAGAGTGAGTTAATGATGATTTTTCATGCAAAAGTTGTAATTGTCTCTACACCGTACAACATCGCACAAATACTGTTGCAGACAAATTTCAATGTAACGCGCGATTGGTCCCAGTCACGGGCCACTTCTATGACGGGATCGTTTGGCTCCGGGCTTGTCCCGAGTATTGAGATCAAGGGACCCGGTTTGCCTACACGAGACCACAGTATTACAGTATAATTTCCTACAGTAGTGACCTTTGATATCGGGCGACGCCGCCACTCGCGTAAGTACTTATGTACTCTGTCACGCACGGATGTGCAAGGTTTGTCACAAAATGGAAAATAAATTAAACGTTATTATTTTGCAATGATTTATTTACATATCTAACTATGAACTCATATGTAAATTTACATATTAAATTAGTTGATAGACATACACATATAGATATTACACAGCCAGACGTTTAAGTGAGACTTTGCTTTTAGATGTTTTTTTTTTCTTGTTGGGAAATCATTTTTTGTATTATATCCTTATTTAATGTTTTTGCCTAAGTACTTTATCCCTACACGGAGCAGGTGCGCACCATTATTATATAAATAGCGCCGCTCACTCAAAAACATGTACGCGCCTGCCCTGACAATTCAAGAACGCCAACTGAGGGAGTTGGCGGCGGTCCGCGTCGCCCGCTTCCCCGCAACACCCCCGCCGTTGGTCTGCGCAAGTACATTCGTTGCCCAACTGTATAAAATGTTAAACTGTGACGAGACTGGTGTAACGTCAACCGGCCCTCCGAGGATCTTCTTTGAGTAAATAACAAAGCTACCTAGTGGCTCAAATCGACCAAAATAAATCTCTGATTAGCTGTACGTTACTTATTGACATACGATTAAAAAACGAGCCAAGTGCGAGACGGACTCGCGCATAAGCATTCCGTACCATTATCTATATAACATTTTTATTTAGTTCAGCTGTCCCGGTGTCTGTATTAAGATTGAGAAAATACGGCAAAGAAATCATGTTTGTTGTATGTGAACCCCCTTAGTGTATTTTATTTTTATTTTTATTATTTATATTTGAAGTTAATATACAACTAATTACTTTGAGAATATGTTAAGCGTCTATCCATAGGCGTTATTTACGAGTAATATCGAGCAAAAAACGGCAACCCTTAAATATTTATTTTATTCTTTACTATTTGTTGTTATAGCGGCAACAGAAATTCATCATCGGTGAATATTTCAACTGTCTAGCTGTCACGGTTCATGAAGTACAGCCTGGTGACAGACAGACAGATAAACAGACGGACAGTGGAGTCTTAGTAATAGGGTCCCGTTTTTAACCCTTTGGGTACGGAAGCCTAATAAATAACTATGGTAATAGCGCTATTTACAGTCTGGTGACGGCTCACCGGTTCATGACTTCCCACTGGCGGCGCGTGTTGTGCTCGTGCAGGCGCTTCTCCTCCATAGCGAGGTACTCCTTGCGATCCTGCTGCCGACTCTCTTTGTTCTGCTGTCGTTTGAGATTGTCCTGTCGTTGCCTCTCGTTGGCGCTGCAGGATAAAGTAGCTGTGTCAAAAACGAATTCAGTAACTTGGCTATTTACCGGGTTTGAAGTTTTAACCAAATTAACTAGATTCATCATCATCATCATTCTCCTGCCCTTATCCCAACTTATTTGAAGTCGGTGCAACATGTCTTTTTCTTTCATACGTCCCTATTAGTTGCCATCTCGGCACTCCCTTTCTAGCCATATCATCTTTCACACAGTCCATCCATCGTTTCTTTGGTCTTCCCCTCTTCGTATAGCCATCCACATTCATACTTAAAACTTTCCTGACGATATTTTCTTCATTCCTCCGCATCACCTGCCCATATCACGACAACCGATTTCCACACAACTTTTCAGACTTCCTCTCATACTCATTTCTTATTCTATCCATTCGCGTAACACCACACATCCCCCCTAGCAAACGAAGAAACTTCAAACTGTGGGAATTTCAAACTAAAGTCTTGTCACGTTGAGACAAATAAGGTGAGCTTACGCAGCTTCTGCCTCCTTGACGGCCTTGACCCGGCAGGCCTCCTCGGCGGCGTCGCGCGCGCTGGAGTACGACTGCATCTGCTGGCTGACTCGCTCCAGCGCTGCCAACCTGGCCGCTTTAATCTAAAACGTTTACTGGATTATGCTACGGTGCAGTCCTAGGGGGCGCTGAGCGCCGCTCGCTGCCGAGCCGCCCTAAGGTAATGTTTGCACACGGGCGCTACATGGGCTAGAGACACCTCTGATTATGCTGCCGTACAATACTGTGAGGGATAGCGCATTCGACTCGCTAGCGAGTTACGGTCTCTGCTCTAACTCACGGTTAGAGGACAGTTGCGTAAAAATCACATACCCGAGATTGTTCTTATCGTAAAGTAGGTAAGTCGAGTTTCAGTTAATTTCATTTTATTCATGAATAACCCTACACCGTTTTCACCATGTGGTTGCCGGGTTAGAATAGTACCATAGTACCACTCCATCTCTTTCCGTGGATGTCGTAAGAGGCGTCTAAGGGAATAAGGGATTGTAAGTAGTACCTACTGTTAGGCGATGGGCTTGCAACCTGTCACTAGTCACTGGTAAACTCTTAGCCTGATTGTGCAAAATGGTTACAGAATTACCAACGAGTTTAGAGTAGGTAGTTGGTATTCTGTAGCTCTGCCTAGTCCACTCAGGGAATTAAGGCGTGACGTTACGTATGTAGTATGTAACCCTAATACCAAAGAAGGCGGATAACTCCAGTTTACTAGTCGAAGCATACTATACTCTATTGGTAACTATATTAAAATTAAAATGCTTATACTTTTACTACGCGGTTAGCCGGATTCTTTGGTATCACGGCAATACAGCAGGTCGAAAAACACGTCATTTCAAAAACTCTAGTAGAAGAGCGTGCATTTGGCACTACGTTTTTTGCATATGCTGTGAAAGAGCATGAAACGTTACCTTCACTTTCTGTACGGAACAAAATTAAGTATTTCGTATGACGGGCGTTTTTCCGATCACTTGAATACTAATTACCTACGAGTACATTATGTTTAGATAATTAATTACATGTAGAAAAAATCCTCGCGATACAGTCCGTCAGCCACGTCAGCCAATCGAAGCAGAATACTCTGAGTCTGCTTCTATTGAGCTAATCCGAAGGTATCAATCCCTCAAAGACCGATAAAATAGGTTTGATTTTCTGTTTCAACAGAGTGGTTTGGCTTGTTAACATCTAGTTAAGATAACCTTAGCAAACTAGTACTTATACTAGGTATACTTATGTAATAAATAAAATACTGTCAAAGAAGGGCAGAAAATGAAGTCAGTTAACGATCCAAGCTAGCATACTCACGTCACGCTCGGTTTGCTTGCGGCGCTGGACGACGCGCGCGCGCGACCTCTGCCGCACCTCGATCAGCCTGTCGTCAAGCTTGTCACGAGCGATCATCTCCGCGCGGCGCGCGGCGTGCTCCTGCTTCGCTCGCTCCATGTCAGCGAAGATACGGGCCTTCTCCGCGGCTTTCTAATAAATATGAGCTAGACATTAAAGGCTTCGTCAAACAGATAATTGACAACAAGAGACTGGTTTGTTTTTTAAAGTATGCTGTCTGAGAAGCAATTTGAGTTCCGAAGGCAAGTCCACCGAAGATGTGGTTATTTTACTCTCCCAACTGATTTCATCTCAGCTTTTCATCTTAGCTAGCGTTGGAGTGTTTTTGTTCCGCTTTTGTAATGAAAACTTGACTTATGGTAATCAGAGAAGTAGCCCTGGATTGATTGCGCGGCTATTTGTCGAATAGAAAACATGACAAAGTTTGAGGGAAACTGTACAGTAGTGCTGCGAAAAAAGTATCAGCGTCGAACACAACTACGAATGACTCTTGAGCTTGGCATCGAGCACAACTACGAAAAACTCTCAAGTTCGACGTCAAAAAAAACTATGAAGGACTCGCAAGCTCGGCGTCACACACCAAATACGAATGACTCATGAACTCTGCGTCGAACACAACTACGAATGACTCACGAACTCGGCGTCGAACTTGGCCAGCGCTTCAATCTGGCGCTTCCCCTCGATGTTGTCCTTTGTCTGGAACGCTATCTCCTCCTCGAACTCCTTGCGCTGGCGCTCCTTCAGGTCACGCGCTCTGCGAAATAGTAGCGTTGGCGATATTTGTAGCTAAACAGGGGCTAATCTTGTAAAAAAACATTATTAATTTTTAACTATTGCCCTCCACTCTGGGCTGTCTGTTCTGTCTGTCTGTGTATCCCATTTGCCAGGATACAAGATATGTAAGACCTATGATACGTTCAGGCATTCTGTAACAACGGCCCAAACTAACAAACCAACATACTTTCGCATTTAAAAAGATTATTTCCCGCCAAGTACTAAAACCCGTTTAGTTGCAAATATAACTACTCGATTTACGTTTTTTACCACTGGTTTATTCTGATAAATTTCGCACTTACAATAAAACCACAGTAACAATAGTACCTATTCGACATTCTATTATACTCTATCACGTGCTCTCCCTGGCAGTCAGTAAACTTATTTGTTAAGCTAGAGTGTGAAAACAATGTATGCGAATAAAATTGTTCCAAAGCAAGTTCAAGCAAGTTCCAGTCAGTAAATAGTATAGCTTTAGAAGTTAGAAGACATACGTCCTCTCGTTTTACTGCCTATATTAAAGGTTTTGACAACTCACAATACCCTAAGGAGGCGCCATTTTTTTTTTCATTTATAGTGTTTCAAAATACACCTTTTAGTGACCAGTTACATTACCATATATGGCCACGCGCTTAAAAAAAATCCTTTACACATTCCTCAAGCTGGATTGATGATGAAGACGGGAAGACGTGGCCAAAGGTACCTACTTCTTAATGGCTAAAAGTAGCGAGGCGATTATCTGTGGTAGAAATTCAATTGGCAGCAAAAATGGGTTACTAAATATTTGAAAAATCTTTTGTTTAGGTTGGTACATACAGCCAGCATATCTGAAACGGAAAGAAATTAAAATTTGAACTCTCTCACTGAGCCACGATGTCCCGTTGGTGCCGCTTGTTGATGTCGAACCGCAGGCGGCGCCGCGCCGCGTTAGCCTCGTGCCACTCGATCGCCTTGCGGATGATCTCGTTGTCTTCCTTCTCTTTCATCTCCCTCTGCTCTTTGATCCGCTCCGCTTTGAAGTTGAGCTGTGCTAACCTCTCTCCTTGCACTACCGACTCCATGACTGCGCTTTAAACAGGAATAAATTGCGTAAAACTTCTGGCTGGATTTGTGTCACGTTAACATTTAAGCCTTCGATTCGATCGAGACCTGGGCTGTGCTGCAGTCTCTCCAGCGGTGCCAAGTTGACTACCGATATATCGAAGTGTTGAAGTGTCTGTACGAAAACGCCACTATGTCCGTCCGACTACAGGACCAGAGCACGAAGCCTATTCCTCTGCAGCGGGGAGTCAGACAAGGAGATGTGATCTCTCCGAAGCTGTTCACCGCTGCATTGGAAGATGCTTTTAAGGTTCTGGACTGGAAAGGACGAGGCATTAACATCAATGGCGAGTACATCACTCACCTTCGATTTGCTGACGATATCATAGTCATGGCTGAGACCATGGAGGAACTCAGTGCAATGCTCGCTGACCTCAGTAGAGTTTCCGACCAAGTTGGCCTGAGAATGAACATGGACAAGACGAAAGTCATGTCCAATGTCCATGTCGCGACAACTCCCGTGATGGTCGGAGGCTCTGCGCTCGAAGTTGTTGACGACTATGTTTACCTGGGACAAACGGTCCAGTTAGGTAAGTCCAACTTTGAGAAAGAGGTCACTCGTCGAATCCGACTCGGCTGGGCAGCGTTCGGGAAGCTTCGCAGCATCTTTTCGTCCAAATTACCGCAGTGTTTGAAGTCAAAAGTCTTTGACCAGTGTGTGTTGCCAGTGATGACTTACGGATCTGAGACGTGGGCGCTAACAATGGGCCTTATAAGGAAGCTCAAAGTCACTCAGAGGGCTATGGAGAGAGCTATGCTCGGGGTTTCTCTGCGTGATAGAATCAGAAATGATGATATCCGCAGTAGAACTAAGGTTACCGACATAGCCCGAAGAATAGCTAAACTTAAGTGGCAGTGGGCGGGGCACATTGCTCGCAGGACTGATGACCGATGGAGTCAGAAGGTTCTTGAGTGGCGTCCACGGACCGGGAGACGAGCTGTAGGTAGGCCTCCAACAAGATGGAGCGACGACCTTGTAAAAATCGCGGGAACGCGGTGGATGCGAAAAGCACAGGACCGGTCTGAATGGAGAGCCTTGGGGGAGGCCTATGTCCAGCAGTGGACGTCTTTCGGCTGATATGATGATGATGATGATAACATTTAAGCAGTTTTCGAAAACGCTAACTTGCCTAGGTGAAGGAGTGATATACCAGGTACGCAGGCAGGGTTGCCGGTGGCGACTGCGGAGAAACTGCCAAGGTGCAATTTGAAAAGACTTTGTTCAGCCATGTACATAGATAATCCTCTTACCAGAGGCAAAAAGATGAATGCAAGAGTTGCATGAGAATGTAAATCCATTCTCAAATATAAATAACAATGTAAATAAGTTTGGCTTAGCTCAACCAAGATCCTAGGTACCTAACGTTGTATAATACAATTATGGTGTTCAAATCAGAATTACGAAATCAACATGATTTTGAACGGCAGAGGACCATAGCGGTGGAGATCATTAAAGCCTTTGTCTAAAGCTAAGCTATGGTACCCGAGCATCAGCTTGGGCGCGTCTTTGTTCTTGAAGAAGATGTCCCGCGCGCTGTACAGAAGGCGCGCCTGCTCCTCGCGCTTGCGCTTCACATAGCGCACGTAGAACTTGGCGTTGGCTTGCTCGGCCTCCGCGAGGCGGGCGCGACGCATCTCCTCGTTGCGTTTATTCACGTTCTGGGCAAAAATGAAAAGTTTGACGCACATATAACCGCTGGGCAACGAACCGGCACCGCTTCGCCTCATTATAAGGCGAGGGAATACCTACTGTTACGGTTCCGAAAAGTGTGCGTTATAGGATAGAGTTTTATACATATAAAGAATACTGAAAGGCTCGAGTTGAGGTGGTGCCGAGCGGTTATGTGTGTCAAGCTTAAGCTGCAGACCCCGCACGTTTGGTGCCGCTGACGTAAAAGTGACGTAATTTCACATACAGCAGGTTGTTTTATAAAATTATAACACTACCGTTAGAGTTACCAAATTAATATTTAATTTTCTAAAACCTATCAATATTAAACTATGCACGTAAATAAAAATACATACATATAACTATTTCAGTGTACATAATAATTAATTGGCTGCGTAGGTGAAAGACGGTCAAAAATTAATTAACCTTTTGAACACCACGGTCGGCTGCAACTTTAAGTGCCCCAGGCGCTAACGACGTCATATGCCGCAACCGCGCCGATACAAAATGTATGGAGCGTGCTGAGGGCTCGGCGATCCGGCACGACAATCCGATGACGTGATTTGCCGGCTTTGGCGGCGAAAATCAATTAGACATTTTGTATATCTTCACTTATTGTCAATCTCGATAAAGATTAACTAAAGAAATTGACATGTACGTTGTAATTGATTACGATAAAACTAATTTGAATCAGCCTATAGTTATGCACCATGACGTCGATTTTGTGTCATGTCAACGGCACCAAATGAACGAGGTCTACTAAGCTGTAATTAAGGGCAAACAGACAGTGCGCCGAAAGTTTGGGCATTCGACGTGGTTATTTACTTCAACAAAGATTTTTTTCCAACCGAATTCCTCATCTTCCAATGATCAACATTATGCAACCTATTCTGCGCGGTTGGAACAACCACGCTACTCAACCAAGGTCAAATTGTCTTCTCAACTTCTAATCATTAAATTTGGCTGTCCATAAGAAACGGCGTCAGGGTCCGTCCACGATGCGTGCACCATGACCATGACCACCTTACAAATACAGGTACAGTCTGATAACTTTAGCGGAGATCCTTGGTCATCTGCTGTTCATTGTACCCACTCCACGCTCAACATGACGCTGAACAGACAGCGATGGAGGAAGGGGGATCATATAAACCCAGGTATGGTCGCCTTACCTCGACGGAGTTGGGCCAGTTCTTAGTCATCTTGTTGCTGGCCTCGTCCAGTCGGTGGACGTAGTCCCGCTGTCGCTGCGCCTCGACGGTGTCCCTGCCAGGCTCCATCCAACTATGGAGGCGCGCCCACTCCGTGCTCGACATGACCATCGGCATGGCGTTGACTGTTAAGCTATAGGAGGGATCACATAAAAATAAATATACAGTGGGTCCAATTCGGACAAGCGGCGTCTAAATTTAAATTTACAGACGTTTAAAATTAGACAACGGTAATCCGAATTGGACCCAGTGTGTGACATCCATAAGAACATAAATTTTAAGTAACGATAGCTTTAGATGCTGTGAACGGTTTTATCGAAGAAATATAACAATTACCTTTTCTAACTGAATGTTAGTGTCAGTTATTAGCTTTGTTACCGATACATTGCGTGGCGAATTAGTTAGTATGAAAAAAAAGTACACATTATGTTAACAATAGAGTCTGTCAAACGAAAGCTGTCCCAGAGAACCAGCGGGAATTTCAAAAAACCTGCAGCTGTTTACAGTAACTGTACACTGAATAAACGGAGTTGATACTCCAACACTGGTGTGACAAGTTCAGGAAATCAAATAGTATTAACTCCGTTTATTCAGTGTACAGTTACTGTAAACAGCTGCAGGTTTTTTGAAATTCCCGCTGGTTCTCTGGGACAGCTTTCGTTGACAGACTCTACACTTGTTTTGATGTTAATTAGGATGCATATTATCTGTTGTCAAAATGTATGTTCGTATGGATGTCACACACTGTATATCAGAGGACAATCTAGGAAACAGACTAGGTTGGTTTGAAGTAGAACTCTTTAACGGATTACAAACGGTCGCTATTAATAAAATGTCAGCTAACATTGGCGAGTGAAACGTCGTTGAATCATTTTGTAGATATGCTTGAATTCAGGTAAACCTCTTAGTATTTAACTAGCGACCCGCCCTCGCTTCGCTCCGGATTAAAGTATTATACATATAAACCTTCCTCTTCAATCACAATATCTATTAAAAAAAAAACCGCATCAAAATCAGTTGCGTAGTTTTAAAGATTTAAGCATACATAGGGACAGACAGCGGGAAGCGACTTTGTTTTATACTATGTAGTGATAGTGCAAACCGGGGTTAATTATTAAGTACCACTCCTGTCATTTGAAATAGTCGAGTTAAATTATCTCCGCTCGCAAAGAGAGTGCACGAGTGGGTTCGAACTTTCGCAAGATAGAATGTAAGCTGTAGGTATGGAAACCATTTTGTAGTTTTATACTTTCGATAAATTTGTTAAGGTCTCATGGAATACTAAGTAGGTAGAGAGAATTAGGTTAGCCTAGTAATATAAATACCTACTTTAGCACCTACCTACATGCGGAGTTGCAAAAGACGAAAGCACATTTCAGGTTTTGTAAAGAAGCTTTAATTTTTGCGTAACTTGTTCTGAGTAACGCTTAGGAGGAACCTAAGAAAACGATTCATGTGCAGATTGAATTACTCCAATCAAAATAGTTGTTAATGTTTGCTTTCTTCAGTAATTATTACTCACTACCTACTCTTACTTACTTTTTCGTTTTCTCTTCTCTTTTTATCACCTCCACACGACAAAACAGTCAACTGTTACGAAGATACAATATTCATTTTACTAGTATATAGCATTAGAAAAATTAAATAACTTCTATTCCTATTAACTTTCCTTTCTGTCAGTGATAGAAGATAGCAGTTTTTCTGACATAATTAGCCAGTCAAATTGATGTGGCCAGAATGGTTTATTGTTTATTTTACTTTATTTCTAAGAGTGAAACCTTAGCAAAACTGTAAAAAGTTTAGTAAGTACACAAAGAAAATAATAATTAAACTGAAAACGTATAGTAGTTCGTAGGGTGCATTGGTAGTCAGATTCCAATACAATACAAATAAATTAACGTCGCCTAGGAGATTCTAATAGCAAAATGATTGATCGGTACAATAATGGTGTTACTCAATAATATTATTCGAAACCGTAATACGAACAATACGTTACCGTGTTACTTTGAAATAACTGCACAACCAACTGTTTAATTAACAATTCATACAAATATTATAAGTTATAACAAGAGAAACTTTTTTATTTATTTATTTCCATCTAGTGGTAACCAAACGCAGCGTCCATCCTATCGAGCTGTCAAACTGACAGCGTATTTACGTCAGCCACGTTGGAAGTGCCAACTCGGTGTTTTTATGATAAATATTTTATTTTTCTTGTCTAAATACCGTAAGTTTAACATAAGGGACGTTCTGGAAACCTTCCAAAAGCTACTGGGACTGTTTCGATGTATAGTTTATTTGTTTAAGTAGTGTTATTTGCGGTGTTATAGTGGTGACATAATTCGGTGATTCGGTGGTTGTGTTTGGTTTGTTTTAGCGGGGTCGGCGCGTGATAATGAAGGTTAAGGAGTTAAAACGGACGGTGAACGTGAGCTGGTCGCCGGCGGAGCGCGCGCCCGTGCTGCTGGCGGCGGGCTCGGCCGCGCAGCAGGTCGACTCATCGTTCAGCTCGACATCGCAGTTGGAGCTCTATTCTTTAAATTTAGAGGACCCTGGACTCGATCTCGAACTGCAGGCTAGTTTGCAGACGCAGCATAAGTAAGTTTCTCATTTTTTAAATGTTGTGTGTTGCGGGACATCTAAATATTCAGTCTGTCTCTGGTTTATACAGACTTGACATAAAATGATATATCTTTCTTTCATTAATCTTAATGGTAACAAGGGTGGCTATAAATCTTTAGCTAGATTGATTATTGTAACTGACAATTAATCCACTTGTTATAGCATATTGAATCTAATCAGGACCAGTAAGTTTTGAGTTTGATTACATGGTACAGTCAACAGCAAATGTCTTATTTTAGTACCTTGTCACTTTCACTACTTTGACGCATCCCAATTGTCGCAGCATTGTTACGTTAGTGTGATAAAGTTCTAAAATGATCATTTACATTTTCTGTCGACTATACATATTACTTAATGTTGGAGATGTTAACAAAAAAGCCAATTTACTATTATTACTCCATAATCGTTATCTCTGTCTGACTTTTGAGAGCTCTATTTAACCTCACAAACAAACCCTACTACAAACAACGAGAGTTTTGTGTGTGGCAATTTGAATCTACTGACAAGGACATAAGGTTCAACTGTGTTTGCTCTTAAAAGCCATTTTCAGTTAGTGAACAAAATTAAATATAGTTTAAACTAAATTGCCTTGATTATGTGCCTCCTATAGCACACAGGATCACACTCACTCTCACTGTGTTTCTTTAAAAAAGAATATACTTCATGAAAAAAATTGGCATTGGACAATTCATTATTATTTATTATTTATTTATATTTATTTAAAGAACTTGAAAAAGTTGAAAATCAGGTCACTATTGTGCATGTGCATGTGGTCATATGTTTCATGATGATCAAAGCAGTATTTTATTGTATGAGTATGTAAAAATGTAATAGAAATTATTATTTTTGATGATTCAACACAAATGGTAAATATCTGATTGCTTTTGCCACTGCGTATGCAGGAAAGCGTCAGATATTCAGGTTTTTAATTATACAACATAGTGAATTAGTAAAAGCACTTGGTATCTCAATAATGTTTAGTACTGACAGTATATTTGTCGTTCCTACTCATAAGATACTGGCTAAGCTTTGTTTAGGGTCCACAGGATTAACATACTATCATCAAATCATTATCAAATCAGCCCGTATCTTCCCACTGCTGGGTATAGGCCTCCCTTTTGTTGCGCCACTCACCACGATCCTGTGCTGCATGAATCCACTGTCTGCCTGCCGATCTGACGGCGTCGTCCGACCTGCGGGCCGGTGGTCTGCCTTGACCACCACTCGGTCACCGCCTTGGTCCATCAACCGTCTTCTCTCCTAGCCAGGTGTCCTGCCCATGGCCACTTCAGTCTCATGATCCGCCTACCGACATCTTCAACCTTAGTTCTCCGGCGAATTTCGATATTAATGTACTATGTTTATTGTTTAACATAGCAAAGTTACTCTTATTCTAAGTCTCTTTTTCTTAAATGAAACACCAAGTTCATCTTTCACTTCTTACTGGCTATCTGGTATTTTTCTACCAGCAACATAAGGCTACATGTCTGCCCTGCCAAGACAAATACAAAAATAGAAAAAAAAGACAAAACTCGTGTAGCAAATGCAATCTTATTGAGGGTGAATTGAACCTGCTTTGGCTATTGAATTTGAGATACAAGCTTTTGGCTCATGAGGGCAGATGTAGGTTGGGTAAGGTTTCTAGGTTAAACTAAAAAAAATTGTTTATTCCTGTGATATTTAACTGCCATTTTATTAAATCACTTATGTTTATTTAACTGTTAGTGCTTTTAGATGTAAGTATTAATTGTTACCCGTAAGCATACCTTCAGTATAGTCATAGCTTGTGATTTGGATAAGGGGTTTTTAATCACTCATCAGACTATAATTATACTAACTACTTCTTTTAAGATAATCACAACAAAAAAAAAGCCGTTAAATAAAAAATGGGGGATGCTGCATGTTTTGTGTTTTGAACCGTCTCTCAGTCTACTGAAATGAGTTACTACGAGAAATAAAAACTGTTGGCTGATTATTAAAACAATTATAAAAAGTTTTTTGATGAGCTTTCCACAATCTGCCAATTTTCAAAGTGAAATCTATGAATGCTTACATCAGCCATTGGCAAATAATATAATATTTTAAATTTTACTTGATTAGGTTTGATTTTGTAATGCTTAGTGGATAAATTTTAATATTGCATGTTCATATGACACATTTACATACATTAAATCATGCCTGTTTCCCAAATCCTGACAAATCTCTATAGCGAATTTATCCAATCCTAAACTTGATGCATATTCATTCATGCATGAGCGAGATGAAAATAAATTATTGAATAAATAAATATCACGGGACAATGTCACACTGTTGACCTAGCCCCAAACTAAGCTCTAGGCTTGTACAATGGGACAACAATAACATTCTTATAAAAATAACTGTTGCTCTAGTAAAAAAGGATACAAGTCTTCAAAGGCACAGGTGAAAAACATTATAAGTTGAAAACTCTGTACATGATGATATACCCTAATTTATTTCGAGCTATGTCGACTCACAGAATTAAATAGTTAAGCATAAAGGAACCATCCAAGATTCAGAAACATACTGGCGCCAGTCACACAAATACGTATGCAGGATCACTACGAACTAGGCCAACGCGTCATCGAGTATATTATATTATTTGAGATCGAATTGTGTTCTGTTTGCAGGTTTCACAAGCTCGTATGGTCCGGCGCGGGCGTGATCGTGGGCGGCTGCGACAACGGCCTGCTCGAGTTCTACAGCGCGGATAAGCTGCTCAGTGGCGCGGAGAACGCGCTACTTGGGAGCAACACCAAACACAACAGTAAGTGCACAACCAACGACGCAAATATAAAATACCGGGTGTTGCCTGTAATAGGAGCAATAAATTTAGGGATCGTTTCCACACCACAAACGTAACAACATTTATTCTACAACTTTTGAAAATAACTTGTTGTTTACTAAATATTAATGAATTTAGATTTTCCAAGCCAGCAATGTATTGCGAAAACTACGAAGTTGCTAGGCTGACAGTAGATGTCAACTAGACTATTGGATGGAGTACATTGAAAATGCTATTTAGTTTGTTCGAAAAAATCCCAAATAATAAATTACATATTTTGTAAAAGTTGTAGAACAAATGTTGCTACGTTTATACAGTAGAAACGATCTCTCAATTTATTGCTCCTATTACAGGCAACACCCAGTATAAATGAATATCCGAGCACAATGTCACACAAATTAACCTAGTCCCAAACTAATTTCTAGGCTTGTACTATGGGTACGAGACAACGATAAACATACTTACGCAGAGAAATACAATCTTAACCTCCCAGGCCCACCATACTACAAACAGGGAGGTTTGTATGCATGGGAATTTGTATCTACCGCCAAGGAAATAAAGTTAAGTTTCATTTGCTCTAAAATGGAATTATTAATTATGAAATAAATCAAAATGAACTTTAGTATTGTGGAAATATAATTTAAAGTCAATTGCCTTGATTATGTATACCGGGTCTAACGAGGTTAAATAGACAAAACATCCAAGATTCAGGAATGAATACTCACGCTCATCACACAAATATCTGGCCTTACCGGGAATTGAACTCGGGGCCACTAGTTTTTAGGCAGGGTCACTACTAACTAGGCTAACGTGTCGGCGTAACCTTGTGACGCCTAACATACTACAAACAGCGTGATTTTGGTTCATTGGAATCTGAATCTTACAGCAAGGAAATAAAGTTTATTTACAATACATTCATTAAATCACGTCTTTTTCCAAAGGGGCAGGCATAGACCACTTCTGTTCACCTGCTACAATTCTGACAAATCTCTTTCGCTTCTTCCACATTCATACATCGAGTCATGAATGCACGTAGGATTCAGGAACTTAAGAATCGGCTCTTTTGCAGAATTCCTCCGATTTACAATTTCCGATTTATTTAGTTTAATTACCTTTGCTCTTAAATGCCATTTTCAACTTTGAAACAAATAAAAATGAATTAGCGGAGACGTTTTTATATGTATGGGAATGCTCTCCAACCCCTCTCTCTGTAAGGTTGGGGATTAACTGGAACCTGTTTTGATGTTAATCATTAATTCCACAGACCACGTATCAGCGCTAGACATAAATCCGTACCAGAAGAATCTCCTAGCGTCCGGAGCGTCCGAGAGCGAGATCTTCATATGGGACCTGAACAACACCAGCCAGCCCATGGCACCCGGGAATAAAAGCCAGCCGCTCGACCACGTGCAGGCGCTGCACTGGAACCAGCAGGTATGACGACCACAACGAAATGACAATGACTATGACGAGGACGACTACAACGGACTGACAAAAAATTGGAAAAAATTACAAAAGTCGTGAAACCCCATTTGATTTTGAACTAGCATAAAAAAAAATAAAAAAAAAAAAACCAAAAAGTTAACATTATGGTATGTGCCCTACAAGGCACACTATCAAATTAAGGAACAACGACGGTAAAAATGATGACGAAATCCACGACAATGACGGAGATAACGACGATCACTGTCTAGTGACAGATGAAGATGACGACGATTAATGTGACGACAATGAAGGCAGAAAAGAAGATAAATAAAGACAACGGAAATGAAAAAAAGGACAAAGATGACGAGAAAGATAACGGCGATGGTGACGTAGACAACTACAACGAATTGACAATGACAGCGATGATGATAAATATGATGACTACATCTGAATGACGCCGATAAAGGTAACGACGGCGATAAAGGTGACGATGACGGAGATGATGATAATGATGATTAGCCGCCATTCTCCTATCCTCGTTTGTATCTGGGGAAGTGACCGAGAGGTATTTTTGCTTGAGTTTATTATTTTTGATCACATATGAAAAGTCAGAAATTGTTATTTATACGTTTGTGATTTGTTTGGTGGCAGGTTCAACACATCCTCGGCTCGACGTTTGCGTCGAGATGTGTCGTCTGGGATTTGAGGAAGAATGAGCCTATTATGAAATTAAGGTATGTTTGTAACTCTATTTGATCGCGTGAATTATCATGGGAAATAAGGTTCCATAGGATTCTATAAAATATAAGATGTATTAAATTTTTTACCTCTTCAATGTAATTTTGTTTACCTGTCATGCAGAAAATATATTGAAAGTTAAAGATTGATTACTTAATGGAGCTCGAGAGAAACATTAAGAGCAGTCTCCCAAACTATCGTTTGCGGCGACTTTATATTAAGTGGGCATGTTTGAGAACCATTGCTTTAAACAGCTTTAGTTGATTTGACCGTCGCACCGCACAGAATTCCTACAGATAATGCAACTAGCTTTTGCAACATTATTGCTGTAAATATGGCTAGTCTATAATAGATCCCCGTGAGGTTGCCTGCGAGATGCATTATAATGTCTAGTTGCTGCCACAAGTTGCGGACGCGTTTCTCCATACGTTTGGGGTCCCAGCACATTAGGCTACCACTAGCCGCCACTAAACGCGAAATTTATAATTTAAATGACACGGACTTGACATTTAACTATTTTCACGATTTGTTAACTTTATTTTTTAGACTTTGTTTTCCAATGATTCGTATAAAAGTGTTAAATAAACCAGTCAAGAACAAAAGGTTAACCAAGGGTTTGAAGAATAGTTGCCGAATTAAAAGAAGTCATTACATGCGTTACATTAAAAGTCTAATCAACAAAAACGTTAATAAGTACAAGTTCAAAGTGTATAATCACATTTTGCGAAGATGTATGCAGACTGAGTCAATAACTCCAAGTATATTCATAATTCTAACAATAAATTTATAACAACGTGTAACATAATTAATGATACAGTTAACTCAAAACTGACTAGGAATCAAATAAATAAAATTATTACTAATGACATAGTATATGACGATCCCGTTGATATTTGCAGAAACTTTAATATTTTTTTCATAGATATAGCTAATACAACATTGGGCAGTAATAGGAATAAAACCTGTTATCGGTTACCAAATAGTACAAAATGTATACACTCCATGCCTCTTTCACCTGTATCAGAAAATTATTTGCGTAAAAATATATTTTAGCCCCAAAAAAACATCTTAGACTGGTTATGATGAAGTAAGTGGGGACATCTTATAACTATGCGTAGACGCTACTTTAGTACCGCTTGCTTATGTAGTAAATCTTTTTTTGTCTCAAGGGAAATTTCCAAATAAACTTTAAAAGTCTGTAGTTAAACCATTGTATAAAAAAGGACCAGAAACTAGTATGGATAACTATAGGCCAGTGACACTGGTTCCATTTATATCGAAAACCTTCAAAAAGGTAATGTACGACAACATCATGTTTTTTTTGATAAGCATCATATTCTTTATCAAAATCAATATGGTTTTCGAAAAAATTGATCCTCGGCCTTAGCTTGCTTTTCACTTGTGAGGATTATCACAGAAAGTTTAATGATAAAAATATAACGATTGCTGTGATGTTCTTGGATACGAGTATGAGCAAGGCATTCGACTTTGTGTGCCATGAAACGTTATTGTGGAAGCTAGAACACTAAGGCATGAGAGGGAATACGTATGATTGGATTAAAAGCTAACTGGAAAAACGAGTTCAATGCACCGAAGTGGTTAACTTAAGAGATAACGAGAAGAAACTGTTTAAGTCAGAGTATAAAGACAATAATTACGGTGTGCCACAGGGCAGCATTTTGGGCCCTCTCTTGTTTTTAGCTTATTTGAAATGACCTCCCAGACGGTATAAATCACCCCTGTATACTTTTCGCAGATGACACCACAATCGTGATTCAGAGTAGAGAAAGGAGTGTCTTAGAGTCGATTATAAATGATGGATTAGGGGCTATAATAAAGTGGCTAGAAATTTACAATATTAGAGTGAACATTGTTAAAACTAATTTAATACAATTTCAGACAGGTAGAGCTAATGTAAGAGTACTAGTTGATGTCAAATATAATAGTCAATTAGTTAACGAATTTAATTCAACATTTATTTTAGGAATAACAATAGATAAATGCTGTCACTGGAAAGTCCATATTGACTTGTGTGTGAAGCAGCGCTTTTAGCTTATCACGCCTACGTCTAGTCAATTCTTCGATATGGTTTAATTCATCATCATTCACCTGTTTAAAACCAATGCTGAAGTTCACAGACCTAACTCTAGAAGGGCGAATAAGTTATTTGTTCCAAGAGCAAACCTGGCAAAAGTCAGAAAAAACGCATTCTATTCTACGGTAATCATCTATAACAAATTGCCAGAAAATATTAAAGAAAGCAATAGTATGTATGTGTTCAGAGGAAAACTTCAAAAATCTTTATTACAGCACTGTTTTTATACTGTAGGCGAATTCTTGGCAAAATAATAATTATTGGATAAAAGTAATATTGTGTTACATCTTTTAGATAATAGTTGAATATGTAAGTATATTAATGAAGGGACATTAAATATTATACACAAAACAATTATAAAATTCAATTGGTAGAAATTTGTTTTCAATGTATGTCGTATTTTTAGTAAATAATGTAGAAGGGTTAATTTAATTTATGTTTATATTTACACGTTCCATATGCGGCAGAATATAAGAGTACTGTTTCGTTTTTAAGACCTGTTATATACTGTACCATGTTCTAAGTAAATAAATAAATGCAATACAATGTGGTCGCCCCTAGTGGTCTAATGTGCGAGAGCCCTAAGTGCAATACCTTTGCCTCTATCTACGATACGGTTGCGTTACAGCGACTCGCAGTCGCGGAGCCGCTGGCGCGCGCTGGCGTGGCACCCCGCCGTCGCCACGCAGCTGTGCGTGGCCTCCGAGGACGACCAAGTGCCCGTCATACAGCTGTGGGACCTGAGGTCAGTTCATGAGCGTGGTGGTGACGGGTGGGGCGCCCGGCCGGAGCCGGCTGTTCCCCTTGGTCGAGCCGTAGGCTACTGGCCCGGCGACGCTCCCATCCACCATGGATCCCATCTTCTTGTTTTGCTACAGGCTTTTAAATGCATCTGACGATAGCTCGTCCCCTCGAATGTGTGGTGTCTCAGTGACGAGTACATGACGCACTCGGCTAGGACGTATTGGATTGTCTCCTCCTTGCCACAGTGTGGGCATTGGGGATCCTGTTTAATACCCATTACCGTTAGATGTCTGTTGAGCGGACAGTGCCCAGTCAACACAGCTAGTATGCTGAGATTGTACTTACCAAGATTTACCCGTATTCCTAATATGGACTATTTCGTCTGATCACACCGCGTTCATTTTTGTAGTTATTTTACACTTTATTCATCTGTAATAAGCAGAGCTCGGCAAGGACGAGCTATTTTAACGTCATTAATGTCAAATGTAGATATTAATATAGACTCACCTTAAAAATATTTATGAAAAGAAAATAAATAATAATAATTAAACTAAAATGATAATGTATTATGCATAAAACGGGTAAGTACTAAGTTTTTTTTTATACATTTTTTTTTAAATTGTAAATCTAACAAAATAACACAACAGAATAATAGAATAATGACGTTGTCATGATCTTTCATTCAGTTGCATCCTTAAACAGGTTTATTACCTATCTAAAGAGGCTCGATATCATATCATATCACTTGATTTAAAGAGGTTTGCTAAAAAAGCTTCTTATTTTTGACGACGAAGCAAAAATCGTAGCAGAAAGGCAGCATAAAATATTGTCATTAGTTATAAAAGCCACATCTACCAATGAATGACAAGGTATATCCATGTTATGCAAACTCTGAAAACAGCTCACCCCTGCCGAGCTCTGGTAATAAGGCAAAAAAAAGTTAAATAATCATATTGTAAGTTTAGATTTTGTAACAATAGTTTCTACAGAAAAGTGTTTTGTGTTAGACTGGCGGCGTCCCCGCTAGCCACGATGGAGGGCCACCAGAAGGGCGTGCTGGCGCTCTCGTGGAGCGCGCGCGACCCCGACCTGCTGCTGTCGGCCGGCAAGGACGGCCGCGTGCTGTGCTGGAACCCCAACAACACGCAGCCGGTCAGTACTCATTACTTATACAAAATGTAAAGCTATGGGGATCCTTAGCCAATAAGTGGTATCTCCAGTCAAACCAGATTCAGTTCACCAGGTTGCACTCAGAGATTTTCAAAAAGGGGCTGCGCCCCCCATTGGAGGCGTGGCGGAATACGAAGGGGGGCGTGTACTTGAATTGTTAAAATCAGTTTTCTATATATATAGCCTAACTAGTTTTTTCCCGCGACTCCGCGCTCCGTCCGCGTAGTAGTCGTTTATCGCTATTCCCTCAGGAACCGTCAAAATTTTCCGGATAAAAAGTAGCCTTTTTCCTATTACTATAATCTATCTCAGTGGCGACTTTCATCTAAATCTGTGCAGCCGCTGGCCTATAATGGAGGGCCACATGAAATTCTTGTTGGTTCACGTAGAGCACTTGTTTATAAAACAAGTATTTTTAAAGTTGTTGTTATTTCTGTAGCTCTGCCTACCCCACTCTGGGAATGAAGGCGTGATGTTATGTATGTGTGTGTGTAATTGTGGTTGTCCCCCCAGGGTGGAGAGCTGCTGATGGAGGTGGCCCAGCAGGAGCAGTGGGTGTTCGACGTGTCGTGGTGCGCGCGCGACCCCGGCCTGCTGGTGTGCAGCTCCTTCGACCAGCAGGTCTCCGTGCACTCGCTGCTGGGCGGCGGCGGCAGCGCGCGCCCGGAGAGCGTGAGTACTTCTATACGACTTTCATGTACCTAATTGTTTTTAACTTGTTTGGTAGTCGAGTGTAAGAACTTTCAGGGAAAGAAGAAGATATTCCCTATTTTATTTTACATGTTCTTACTTTTTATTTTGTATGTGACTAAGCAAATTAAAAAAAGTAAATTAATATATTTTGTTTTTAGTAATATCTAACGTAATAAATAGCTCGGTTATCCCTTAAAATTGTTACATTTGATCACTACATTGCCCGGCCTATAAGAAGTTAGGGCTGGTTTATGGAGACGTGAGGCGTCGCGTGTAGCATTAGGCGGTTCGGTCTGCACTAAATTCAAACATATGGCGTTGTATGAAACCATTTACGGAGAAGCGATTTTACACGCGTTTGCTTCAAATACAACGTTAACTTGGCGCTTCTAAAAAAAAGTGTACATAGTTAAGCACAAAAATCTAGAAACTTTAACTTTTTCATTTTGTCTCGAAAATTAGTCGTACATTTAGATACGTTAATTTTCGTGACGAAAGTCTTCATAAACGACGTCGCGCCCGGCCACATGTTAGTGTCGCGCGCGCTACGGTAGGCCGCGGGCCGCTGCTCGCGCCGCCCCTGTCAGCGGGACCAACTGCCGACGCGCCGCGCGACCCAAGCCGCACGCCCCGCGTCTCCGTAAACAAGCCCTAAATCCTGATAGTGAAATCGCAGTACAATTTATGGTGTCCTATTGTTTTACATAAAGTCATTTCATACAATGTATCACTTCGCAGAATTTACATTTCATAGAAAGCTAATTTTTGCTGAAACCTTAATGTTTTCAGATTATCTTAAGCATGAGTTAGTAGGTCTGGTTAGGTTAGACAAGACCAGAAAGTAATCTGAAAACAGTAAGGTTACAGCAGAGATTTGCTTTCTATGAAATGAAAATTCTGCGAAGTGTTTCTGTAAAACAGTGTATAACCTCAATTTATAACCTATTCTTGGGTTGTAATGAATAATCGGCGACCGGAAGCAATTATTCGATGAAAGTGAAATATAGATTAAGATACTATCTAAATTTCGTGCACATATTACATATTAAAAATTATCAATGCCAATGCGCTAAAATATGGGTTTTTTAAAGGTGACATTACATTTCGACGGGCAAACAGGCTGTCTGCCTGTTTGCCCGTCGATGGCAATAAAAATAAGCTTAAACGATTACGATGGAATATCGGAAACAACTACGCACCTCTCACATCTATTGATGTAGGAAGGTCATTCTCTGATAATATATTTAACAACATAGACTTATCCACACTACGTTTGACGTGAATGTGACTTAAAATGCTACCGGTCGCCGATCATTCGTTTTGATTTGTACTGCAATGTGCACATTATTACATCGGCGGCAAAACTAATGTTTGCCAGCGGCTCAGGACCGGTCCTTGTTGCAAATCCTGAGGGACGCCTGTATCCAGTAGTGGACGTCTTTTGACTGGAGGATGATGATTATCTTGATTGATTTTGCAATACATTTTGAGGTCGTAATAGTGTTACAGTGGTTAATTAAGTCGTATAAGTCTCAAAGGTGACTTTTGGTGCTTCGGAAGCGTTTTCAGGAGGTTGAAATATCTTTTTAGGCCGTTTCAGAAATAGCTTTATAAAAATTATAAATTAGTAGAATATCAAAGTTTCGACCAATTTGTCGTTGTTTTAAGGCGCCTGAAATATGTTTTCAGCTCGATTCAGGCCACCCTCTATCAGTTTACGCTATAACCTGAAAACCCATTTTGAGTAATTTCAAGATGTATGGGCCTTTGAAGTTTATTTCAGTAAATATATGTCAACTTTTCTACTAAGAGTGAAAGAGACCATGATTTGAAAGAGATAGCGTTACTGAGAACCTCCAAGAAGTGTGTGAAAGAGATAACATGATTAGAAATGAGATAGTAAATGTGTAACAAGAGCGGTTAAGGTTAAGGAAATCCCTATTGTAAACAAGGTCGCAATGTGTAGAACGTACCAGCATCGAATTCTTTAGATATACATATATGGCATTCTGGAACAATTGGGGAGTGGGACTATAAAAGGCGGAACGATTGCGGCTAAGGATCATTTTTTACTTGGAAAGCGAACAGTGCGATCTAAGTATTCTAAGCTTATTGTGCGCTCATTGTGTAACTTAATAAAGTCGAGTTCTTAATTATCGGTGTAATTTTTCTATCAGTTACGTACGTAACAATTAGTTCTTATCGAATGTTGTGTTTAGAATTTTAAGGGGTACTTAACAGTGATATGCAGAGGGCGGAATTTCGCATGGCAAAAATTTAAATGTCATAGGGATAGAACGTAGTATTTCGACTATCGACAAGTAGTTCTGGTTCACGTCGCAGAACATCCGTAACCGTTAATAAAGGGTGAGGCACGAAGGTTGCTACAATAAAGAACCTTTATATTTTTTTTAATTTTGGCATTTTGACATTTGTGGTAATTGTAGGTTATAATTTGGTTAATTAAGATTTAATATGGATCGAGTAGACATTCCAACTAGGATAACTTTAGTTCAATTGTACCATGAACTAAAGTCTATAATTTTAGTACAAAGAGCGTATCGTAGAGAAACAAATCGCGACCCTCCGAGCCGTTGGACAATTCTAAGACTTGTTGCGTTGTTCAAGAAACATGGTTCGGTCGAGCCCAGAGCCTACCATCGTGAGCCAACTGCCAGGACAGCGAACACTATTGCTATGGTGGCCGCAGCCATTGAAGTTAATCCCAGTACTTCAACTAGGCAATTGGCCTTAGACACAGGAGTCAGTCAAAGAACAATTTTATGAATTTTACACAAGGATTTAAATCTTTTCCCGTATAAAATTCAAATAACAAGCCGTTTAAAGACTGAAGACTTTCCAATTCGGCTACAATTTTGTCAAAAGATAATGAGGTTCGCGGAAGAGGAACATGACTTCATAAATTCTTTATTCATACAACAAACAAACAAACAAACAAACAAACTGTTACGCAGTTTGGCAGATCTGTATGTTAAATTTTGTTGTATTTTTTTAAAGTAAATAAAGAAAAAAAAAATGTCCGATGAAGCCCACTTCGATTTAAACGGAAATGTAAACAAGCAAAATTGTCGCATATCGGCAGAAGACAATCCCAAAGTCATTCACGAATTGGATTTACATCCAGAACGTGTCACAGTATGGTGTGCAGTTTCTTCAAACTGCATTGTCGGCCCATACTTCTTTGAGGAAAATGGTGCTACAGTTACTGTCACTGGACATCGGTATTTGGAAATGTTGAATATTTTCTTCTTTCCAGCATTACGCAGAAAACGCATACCTCTGAATTCAGTGTGGTTTCAACAAGATGGGGCTTCCAGTCACATTGCAAGATCAGTTATGGACACCCTACGTGCAAAATTCGGCCATAAACTAATTTCGAGGAATGCCCCCAATCGTTGGCCCCCAAGGTCACCGGATCTGACTGTTCCGGATTTCTTTTTGTGGGGATATTGTAAACAAGAAGTTTACAAAAGGAAACCTCTCAACAGGGACGAATTAAAAGCTTCAATTATCCGAAGTATCGAAACCATACCCCATAGTGACATTACGAGCCGCAATGAATAACGTTCTGATCCGATGCAGAGCGTGCATTAATGCGCGTGGTGGACACCTAAATCAAATAATTTTAAAAAACTAATGTTAAGCTATATTTCTTTCTTATACTTAATCTGGTTTGTTGAATAAAAATAAATAAATATAAATGAAAACAGAATTATTCGATTTTCGTTTTGTAGCAAAATTCGTGCCTCACCCTGTACCTAAAGACACGTGTTTTAGACAAATATCGCATAATTTTTACAAATTAATTCTTAAAGCTTCATGTATTGTTGATAACAATAACTAAATGCGACTGAAGAAGGACATTTTCATTTTTAATATAAAGCAAAACTAAAATTACAAAGAGATTAGTGATTACACAATATCGATAACTGGAAAAGTCGATAAAGCAAAATGTTCTATCCGTATGATATTTCAATTTTTGCCATAAGTATTCCGCCGTCTGGTGATATGCAATGATGTAGCTGTTGTGTGTAGAGCGGGCAGAACCAGTCGAACATCCTGGAGGCGTTCGGCGCCGCGTCGCTGGGGCAGCTGCCGGCCGTGGCGCGCGCCGCGCCCGCCGCCGCGCCGCGCGCGCTGCTGCCCCGCGCGCCGCGCTGGCTGCGCAGGCCCAGCGGCGCCAAGTTCTCGGTCAGTCACACCAACAACTCTATATTCTTGTCACTTCTCATGCTCTTAAAATGCTACTTAAATCTCTGCGAATCGGGACTAAAGCTCCAGGGATTAAAGTTTTTTTTTTTTAATTTACTTTGGAAACCCCTATACAAACAATCACGGTGTTTGTGAATGGAGGATTATTGCCATTTTCAGTGATTGTGCATGGCCCATATTTTTGGGTGTCGAAATAACCTCAAAATGACAACTGTGCAAATATATAAAAAAAAGGATTTAATTTCGTGAAACACGATTAATTATTACGAATATGAATCTATTTAATCATATTAAGGCCGAACTCTTTTATTATGCGTAGTCCAATTACTTTTGAAATGGTTTCCAAGTTTGAATCTGTTGGCTAAATACGCAAGCATTTAAAACATCACTTTACAAAAAAACCGCGGAACTTTTTTTCCTATTTGTATTTTGAATAGATGTTCATAACTTGTATTGAGCGTACGTTGTTCAAAAACAATAATGTTTAGAACATCGTTTTTTTCCTCGCTTTCAAAGTGAAAAGTAGAGTGTTTAACGCGAGACTAAACAACCATAATGACACTCGAACTACAGCCACCCTCGCTCGCAATCTCGCTCGCGTGGCTAAACATCTCGTGTCATTATGGCTTGTTTTAGTTCCTTGTTGAACAATCTACTATTCCACTTCTCACGCTCTAAACTGATTCATAATAGCGATGTACACGCAAATTAAAGTAATGCATTTAATCTCTAGGGACTAAAGTGCTTTTTCTTTTTAATTTCCTTGGAAAACCTCAAACAGCCAGATAGATGTTGCCCTTGTCGTCGGAATGCGCGGTGGAGCCATTGGAAGGCAGGCTGGCCATGGTCTTCCTATAGGAAATGTTGTCTATGGACTGTTTATTATTTTCTAACCCGAAAAACAACATTCATGAGGTCTATTTCTACAATACAATGACGGGTTGAGAATAAAAATGGTAGCGCTGTAATGACGTGTAAAAACACGTCTTTATTAAAATTATTTTAGTTTAAGTTTTGTTTTTATCACAATTTAAGTAAAAAGTATAGCGTGGCTTTTCAGTTTCGTGTGGAATGAAACTAAAAGCCATAATGACACTCAAACTTCATCCCTTACTTCACGGGTAAATATCTCGTATCGTAATGACTTACTTAAGTCCCTTGTTGAACAATCAACTACAATAATGTACATGTATTAAACAATAAAAACATTTTAGAAGTTTAGATTCTGACCACAGACTGACCGGACGTCTCCCATCATCTTCATCTTTTATAACCTCGCAAAGCCCACCATACTACAAACAAAAAGATTTTTGTTAATGGAAACTTGCTCCTACCAGCAAGGAAATAAGATTCAATTACTTTACTCCATAATGCAACTTTTCATTTTTAAACAGAAAAATTTACTTAAGAGGCCGTACACGAAATTTTGCCGATTTCGCTGATTTTCGTGATTTTACAGACGTGATTTTAATTTTGAATTACTTTACTTTTACAAACTTTAATGCGCAACACGAAAGATAATTTTGATTTTCAACGAATGTATGAAATACTTTTTTGTTTTTATTATTTAATTTTGATTAATCGACCTGAAACCGGCGACTGTTTCGTGAGTTTTGCTGTAAGAGGTTTAGAATATCGCATATTCACGAATCGTTTTGACGTCTTAAAGGTATGAAAAAATAGCAATTGATTGCTGTAAAAGTTGTCTAAAAAATGTATTAATTACTTTCTACGACCTTTGTATATTTTTTTTGTGTAAAAAAATTATGAACTTGGTAAAATTTCATAGAAAATGGACAAAAAATAGTTTTAAATTTCGGCTTCTTAAAACACTCGTTCATAAAATTAAAAGAACAGTAATAAACTTCAGTTCAAAATCAATCCATTACCTTAAAAACCAATCCAAAAATTAAAAATTAAATAGCAATATATAATGTTTTAAAATAACCTAAATCCCGAATTTAAATTCTCGACAAAGATAAAAAAGTAGCTCATTCATTCGTAACTCATTTATTCGATCATAACTGAAATGATATATCATGATGTGCATTAAAACTTATAGAAAAGCAGTATTTAAACTGTAAAATTACAAAAATAAGCAAAACTGGCAAAATTTCGTATACGGCCTCTTAATTCTCATTGAAATGTAATTTAATTTAAATAATGTACACCCTGTTCACACTGAACCCTACAAAGATATAGTGGGTGGGAATCAAAACAATTTGACACCATTCAACGCAGCATCGCTCGAACAGCGATTGTAGCCCTAAACTACCTTCACAGCACGACAACTTCTCAATCAGTATCCTTTATAGGATTATAGGGCAGCTCATAAGCTATCTATTGAACCCCCATGTATGCTCAGGGATTTTTTATACTTTCAGAGATATTGATCATTTTAATCTGAATTTTTCCTTATGTCCATGTTTCGAAAAACCCTTAAGTTTATGTATTATTTCAATGTTTTTTCAGTGGATTCCTACGTCGGTGAACTAAGGATGTTTTTAAACCTACTTAACATTTTTTTTCACATTTTGTGTAATCACACAAAGTTACTTTCTCCGTAGCACTCGTAAGCGAACCCTAGTTCCCTTTTCATCTAGTATGGATAAACAACCTGTGTAACTACACAAAAAATGACATGAAAAAGAAATTGGCAAGTAGGTTTAAAAACTTCCTAAAAGCTGAAACGCAGTGAAGCATAACTGAAGAACCCAGCACTTTCATTCAAAATGAATTAGTCGATAATTGTAATTGGGTCGTTCTACTTTTTTACCGACAATACATCGTCATTTTTCTATATTTTGCGTTTTTCAACTATTGATAATTATGGTTTTAATTTTTGATTTTAAAATACGTTGCGTGAATTTTTATTTGGACTAATTAATGATTATTTCGGTGGCGATAATGTTTTTTTCTTTATGGTGGTTTTTCAGAATGTATTGCGACAGAGTGGCCGTTTTCAGAGGAGACTAAATTTTTTTATAACCGTCACGCGATTGTATGAAAAAAAAATCATATAAAAAAACACTGGATAGAGAAAGTGAAAGATTATTGAGAACTAATAGATGAATAAATGTTTGGACGTATATTCAAACACTAAAACATTAATAATCAATACTCTAAATGATAACGTATGGTTAAATGAGGACAGGCAATTGTCGGTAAAAAAGAAGAATGACCTAATTCTCATTGGCAATGTAACCAGCCCCCTATCGTCGATGATACTGCAATACCGTGTATCTAACAAATTCAATAAGTTGCAAAATGTGCCTTACTGACTCTAGTTAAGGAGCATTTTGCAACTTATTCAATTTATTAGTTACGCGGTAATGCAGTTTCACCGTCGCTATGTTTCTCACCTATCACCTATCATAGTCAGGATGGTGAAACAGATAGCCAATTCTGAGATTATAGTAAAGCGTGAGAGTAATTGAAGATATTTTGTTTGCAGTTCGGAGGGAAATTGGTCACGTTTGAAAATTGCCCGCAAGAAGGACATCCGCAAACAAAAGTGCATATTAGTCAGGTACGTTAATATAAACATAATTATTAAAATATTCTTCGATGTTTATGTTTGCTTGTCTAACATAGTTCAATAGTAGCGTTCATAAATTGCATTGAAAAAAAACTGTGCTTGTCGTTATAAAATCTCTAACTAGCAAAGTTTTTCAGGATACAAATAGTGATCTTGATTAAAAGTGGACTATGATTTTAACTGGTATAATTTGGTATTAATATGTGTTTGAATGAATGCTTGATTTTATCTCGTCATTTGACCGTTGCTATGGATAAAATTAAATGCATCCTTTTTACGCAAGTAAAAAAATAATGTAACATTTTTTTGCTAGTGGGAATTAGAATCCACCAGCTAGCATACAAAGTCTAATTACCATGGCTCAAAAGCCAAAAGTTAGTAACTCAAATTCAATAGCCAGAGCAGACTCAAATCTCTCCCGTACGTAATTAGGTTGTATTTGCTATAGAAGTTTTGTCTGAGATACTGCAGTTTGACTTAGCAGCGCGGTGCTCTTAAATGCCATTTTGAACTATAAAACAATTTAAAAGAAATCTTAAACTCATTAAAAAAAAGTTGAAACTAAATTGCCTTGCTTTAGTACTATATGGGACTCTGAGTCTCACGAGGTTAGGATCATTTAACCTTTTTTAACGCTATGTCAAATGGAAAACCAGAGCGAATGTCAACTTTGCCTCATGTGTTATAATCCTAGATTTCACAATTCACCTGTTTGTAATATCTCGCCGGCTATTTTTTATTATTTTGTATACTGAATCCGGTTGCCACGTGACAGGCATAGCCTAGTGTGGGACCATCAGAATGTGGTTTCGTCTGTACAGTCAAGGGCAAAAATATGTATACTCTTTAGTACCTTGTCTATTTAACGTCATGTTTAAGCTGTCATATGAAATTGTGACAGCGATTAAAGCGGCATGGTACTAAAGTGTATACATATTTTTGACCTTGACTGTACTTGTTCCTTTCAATAAATATTTTTTTATTATTTTATTTTATTTATTTATAAATACTCAGGTCTATTTAGCGCTGTCCACCATGATGGAAATATCCGTCAATAGCGTTGAAAAGGTTAATAGTGTTTGTATTTGATACCTCGTACAGGTAGTGAGCGAGCCCGAGATCATCGAGCTGGCGGCCGAGCTGGATGTGGTCCTGGGTTCGAGTCTCAGCCAGGACCCCGGCGCTGTAGACGCGCTTGCGCAGTAAGTTAACAACAATTTTCGACATTGCTGACATTTTCTATAGGTACTGATCATATTTTTTACTAGAATTGATAATTGCAGAACTGGATTATGTTGCCTCATATAAGTGTTTTTTATGACAAAGGACACTTAAGATAGATTAATAACCGTCCGTAATAGAAACAACATTTTTGAAAATTCACAATAAAGCTATTACAATGAATTAGAAAAATCTGCTGATTCCAATTATCTACATAACTCAATGTGATACTCATATATTTTGTCGCTTGAAGCGTTTTTCCGTTCTAATTACTATATATTCCGCTGAGCTACTCTTGATGATGACTGTTAGTTTTGTCATCGTCACGGCGCATCACTTCACGCTTTAAAAACGAACCACCTCATTCCTCACGAGGTACCGACTGACTCCTCACTAGCTCCTTCGTCAACTCGCGGCCCTCGCGATTCGTTTATCCCTCAAAAGTTTCAAAACTTAACCTCAAAGGCCTCGCCACTCGCGCCTTATTTCATTTTTCCCACGCGTTCAAATCAAAATGTTTTTTTTTCAAAGGAACGAACGTTTACGAAGCTTGTTATATTTGTGGTATGATTGTAGTGAAATGAAATGCATTTCTTTCAATCAAAATATATATATTAAAATAAAAAATATTTTAAATATGAAATCACAAACACTTAAAAACCCCATGCTTTTCCGCCGATAGTTACTAAACTAAGTACCTACCTCACCTCATTTGAAGTAGGTCATTGTAACACAAAATGAGGTGTCATACAATCTCATTTTATTTTATGTCCAACTGTACGATTCGATATAAAAATTCTGTCAATTTAGCCACAGTTCAGAAAGTCTATTCCTCAGAATGGTTATTGACTGACCAAACAATAGATATTGTGAAATCAAAAATTGTGTTTCCCAATTGGTCTGTTCATGCTGCTAACATGTATCCAGATATTGTCGTGCGAAGGGCGACGCGGCGTCCGACCAGAACGAGCGGTACACGTGGTTCTTCCTGCGAGCCAACTTCCTGCCTAGCTTCCGGACGGAAGTGCTCAACCTGCTCGGTAAGTAGTCCACCTAGTCGATTATAGGCGTACGCAAGACGGGACCCTTGACCCTAACAAAAGTTAGCACTTTCGTGTTACAAATAGATCCCTTATATATAGAATATTTTAGAAATACCTATAGAACGACATCCCACAACGAGTTAGACGAGAAAAAACCATCTCTAGTTTACGTGTAGGGGAGGTAGGTTCCCGTAAAAAATATATTTTTCGTGATTTTATTGTACCACGTGACTAATATGTATATTCATGCCAAATAACGCAGAAAGCTACTAAGACTCTCCGAGCTAAGCTCGGATGAACGGACAGACGGACGGATATGATAAAGTTACAAGTTTGACTCGGAACCCGAAAAACCTTTTAAATGTAAGTAAGATATAATTACTATATATTTGTTGACCGGAATTTCTCATCCAGGTTTCAAGCAGGATGAAATAACGTCCAAATTCAAAGGAGTCAATAACGTGGGCGACCAGCCAGACCAAAGCTTTGGGCTCAGTCGAGTAAGTATCGCTCTAACATCATTGACCTCTGTCAAGTAAAAGACCACTGAATGCTGTTACGCAAAAATGTGTCATCCCACAATTAATTAGCAAATAAAGGTCAACCCAAAATAATCACACCGAGGGTTGACACTTTATTGCTAAATAGTTGTGGATTGACACATTATTGCATAACAGCATCCAGTTGTCTTTTACTTGACTTCTGACTTCTGTCTTCCTAGTCACAAAGACACAAAGAGACGATAGTTCGTCATTAATTAAATTAAATGAGGCATAATGTTTGTACATACAGCCCCCATAATGGCTTTTATCGCGATGGACAAGGCATCAGTCACTCTCGCACTAACATACTGGTCAGAAAGAGACAGAATGTTTCATTCACGGCTATCAACACCGATATACACGACCATAAACTTGCTGGCTGTAAACTCACGGTAACAGTATAGAGGAGCAAGCTGAGGTCCTTCTCTCTTAAAGTGCCAAACAGGGTTCAAAATTTAGTTTTTTTTATTACTCTACTAGCGGCCCGCCAGCGGCTTCGCCCCGCTGCGAATTTCTGACTTTCCCGGTGGATTTTCAAGCTTTTTTCTTTCATAAGAACCTTCTCCTGACAGTAACAAACACAATAAAAAAAGAATTGGTAAAATTGGTCCAGGCGTTGTTGAGTTATGCGCTTAGCAACATTTTGCGATTCATTATTGTATTGTTGATTAACCTCGTGAGGTTAGTACCTCAAAATTGACTACAATTGGAGATTTTTTTGAGTGCGAATTTGAATCTACCATCAAGGTAATCAAGTTCAACTACGTTAGCTCTAAAATGCCATTTTCCATTCAGAAACAAATAATAATAAACTTTATCTTCTTCAGTTTATTATTCTAGTTATGGCTTTTGACATAGAGACCTCGCCGTGTTGTTCTCCTAGACTCATTATTTTTAGTTTAATGTTATTAGCCTTACATTTGTATTGATTTTATTTGTTCAAGCTTTAATCATTATTATTTATTACTTTATTAAGTACTTGTAATGTAACTTACTTTTAAGTATTAATGTACTTTATGTTTGAAAAAATGACCTTCTGCTGGAGTTTCTTGGCGCTTCTTCTCCGCAATGATGGTCTTATCTGAAGCGCTAGTAAATTCACTTCATATTACCGACGTGTAAAAGAACCCCATGGGGGCCTATTTACTGAATAAACATTTTGATTTTGATTTTGATTGATACACATTCAAATTTAGTTTAAACTAAATTGCCTCGATTATGTGCTTCCTATCGCACACTGGTCTCACGAGGTTAAGTTAACCTAACGTCCTGAAATTGTAATACAAACTGAACTTCAATAAGACGGGTCTTATGACACGTCATACTAAACATTAAGCTATAGAACACTCATGTCTGACCCTTCTCAAGATGGACGTCTCACTCGAGACACGGTTATTTTATTAATAAGACCCCAATAGCAGATAGCTGATACAAAATGACCCATCTTTCTTTTGTATGTAAATTCTTAACTAACATCCTCGTAAGGCTTGCTGGAAAAATGTCGTTAATTGAAATCGGAACATAATTATTTGTCATGTGAAGTTCAAAATAAGCTTGACAGAAGGCCTTTGAGCGTTACGAGTATATATTAACTACAGTACCTATAACCATACCTGGGATAACTCGGGGCAAGTTCTAGGGATTTGATATCGATAAAAAAGATGTCGATGTAATTAAATACTGGTTATGACACCATTAAAAAAGTAAACAGTCTTATAAAAGGTGAGGAAATTTCAATAACCAACATAAATGTGAAATTGGCTTTAAGTCATTATAAATATTTAAAGAATGCCCCGTTGACCACTGTGGTCGTTGATAGAACGTTAAGCAGTTTAAAGTGGATATTTTCATCTAGACGGCAATCATTAATACCATCGAATATGGAAAGAAATTATATTGAATGTATATCATGAAAATTATTTTAAAATAAACATATAAATAGGTACACGTTTTAATTTGTTTCTTTTTTATTTAAAAATGAGTAGAAAATAAGTAATATTCATTTATGTCGCATAACATTTAGATTTTGGCAGTAACATCGATATATTTTTTGTCGATAAAACATTTTGCTATGTCACTTTCGTATAGATGCCCCGAGATATTCCAGGTATGCCTATAACACTTATAGTGCCCGGCCGTTGTGAAGTAAATCCTGACACCTGTCATTCCAGTACAAATTATAACCTCAAACCTAAGAATAGGCTATGAATTGTACTGCGATGACAGCTGTCAGGATTGACTTCTCATCGGCCGGGTACTATAGTTTCAGTGTGACACTTACATTGATGACTTGCTCTTATTTTAACTCCAATATATACTCTTTGCACATCTTCTACCCTCTTAAGGCAAAAGGAGCGCAACTGTAATACCAGATTATATTGCAAATGTAACTTTATTGTCATATAAAGACGATCGAATTTACCTTACTTGAGTATCTATACAATTGTTGAAAATCTCAAATTGATAAAAAGGTAAAACCGCTTTTCAGTTATAATTGCACCCTTTTGACTTATTTGGGCAGACATTAACGCAACATACCCTGTAATAGGGAACATGCATATTTTTTAATCTTACGCTCCCTGGAAACTGCTAGGAGAGAGAAGAATAACTGTATTCGCGAAACAATTGTCGTGTTTTTTTTCATAAGATATGAAGCTGTACAAAGTCAAAGTTCAGACCCCCTGCACAAACACTCCATACAAAATCGACGACAGAAATGAAGTCACAGCTGTTGTTCCATGTTTAAAATATACTTCGGAAAATTCTATGTTCAAGCCAATATCATTGAATAAAAATATTACGTGAATTGATTGAGGATGCCGAAAAAATCAATCTAAACCTTAATAAGCAAGCACCGGATTGACTGGGGCAAAAATGTACCAGTGCTAGTGATTCATTAAATATCGACTAAGTTTATCGACAACTATTTTCGTGACATAATGGAGTTTACATTTCTTGCAAAAGTAAGTCGTACTTTTACCTTCTAGACCTGAGTGATCAGCTTTTCATGAAGATAAACGATATTTTTCTTGCAAGGAATTTTAAAACGACTTAAAAAATAAAAAGTTTCTTAATTCTTCGGATTTTATTATATTTGTTGCAAGAGGCCTACACTCAGCATTGGGTGACTACGGGCTGAAAAGAGAGAAGAGAAGAGAAAGAGATTGTTGTACTGAATTAATTGTTATTCAATGTAATTTTAATGGTTGTCAAACAAAAGTGACTAGAGTCCAGTGTCAATGTCAGATACCGGTTGTTTATGATAATGATGATTCAAAATGTTTTTTGTCGATGTCGATAGACTTAGTCGATGTTTAATGAATCACTAGCACTGGTACAATTTTGTCCCTGTCAATCCGGTGTTTGTTAATAAGAGTTTTAAAATTTTATCAAATTTTGATTCTATATAAAATCTTAATAAACGGGTCGAAATTTCGTGTTTTTTATATTATTCATTTGATTTTCTCCTAAATCGTATGAATGAAACTCAATTCTGTTGTTCATGCATGCTCCCTATTCCGACCTTGCACGACTGCATAAGACCCATTTCTATCTGTAACTAACACGCTACCGCGCAGGGCGAATCCACGGAAACTGAGGCGGAACTCTCCACTGACACCAGCACAGACCTTTCGGTGAGTGTGTGATGTCACCCCGTGGCTCAAATATATAACTAAAATAGACAAGCTTAAAAAAGCTAGTAAAATGTATGCACACCGAATAAAACCAGATTGATTGGAGTGCATTAAGAAAAATGTTGATTGTTTTTCCAACGGTTTTGCTACTGCATGTCTATTAGAAAACGTTAGTTTTTTTCAAGAATCAATTCAGATCAATTTCGTAAAAACAATAACAAAGTTTTTGAGCTACGTGTGAGGTTACCAAAATTCTTTACTCTCTACTACACTATGCATTTCTTCTTAACACCTAATACACTTTATTAAAACCTTTTCTTTGACTCATTAATTTATTAACGTAATTTGAGTTTTCTTTTATAAATATTATATTTTGTGTTGTATATTGAAATATAAAATAGTGTATGTTCTTTCCAGGACGCCCACACGCTGATCGAACGAAAGCTAGCGAATTTAGAGCTCGAATCGACGCCGCAGAATGTCGTCATACCTACCGGAGAAGGTTTGATTTAATCTATACTAATATTATAAATGTGAAAGTGACTCTGTCGGTCTGCCTGTTTGTTGGCCTTTCGCTGATAAACTGCTGAACCGATTTAGATCAAATTTGGTATGGAGATAGTTTCGAGTCCCGGGAAAGAATAGGTTCTTTATGGTTCCTCTGGGAATAGCAATAAACTACACCGACGCGGAAGGAGTCGCGGGAAACAGCTAGTTGAAAATACGTTATGTTCTAATTCTTAAAAACTATCAGCTGTGTTTGATTTCATTAAAAAATAAGAGCAGATACTAATTAAACGTTTTTAAATTTTACTTTACCTTCAGTTGTAATTTGTTTGTTAAGATTTTTTTTTATGTTAAGGAGAAGGCACACTAGCACTCAGGCCACCTGATGGTAAGTGGAATCTGAGACCCATAGACATTTGAATTCTCAAGACTATAATCCCAAGACCTCAAATGCGTTGCCAACCCTGAGGACTAAGATGGAATGCCTCTATGCTAGTAATTTCACCGGTTGTCTTATCCCCACACCGGAACACAACAATGCGAACACTGTTGCTTGGCGGGTGGTTAATGGATAAGATGGTGGTAGCGATCCGGACGGACCCTGCACGGGGTCCTACCACCACTAAAACTTATATAGGATTTCTTTGTTGTCCGTTTATTTATTATAAATTTAGACACGCCTCAACTCGAACGCCTCACGTCATAAAGTGTCGACGCAAACAGAAGGCCGTTGGACATTCTATATTTAAAATTTGACGTGAATTTTTGTACGCAACTACATACAACAGGTCCTTCACTTAAGATTTTCAACTATAGTAAGTTTATCTATGTATCTGTCTATGGCATTGTATTGTTGACATTGCACAGTCGCGTTCTGAAATATGTATACAATTTTGCACCTTATTGTGGATACATTTATCTAAGAACTCGACTATACTGTTTTCATGAAAACCGGTTGGGTTGTTTAGAAGATATTATCTGTGAAAGAAGGGATCGCCATTATATTGTAGTGTTTGTTAAAACGGAACCTTGTAACCACCCCCCCCGTCTGCCTACTAAATAAATAATATAATACTTAAATACTAATCTTAATATTATTTAATTTAAACTCTTAATGAATAGAATATTCTAATTTGATATATTTATTTGGCCTTTTGATCGTCTAGTGTCAGAATCCTACATTGCACCGCAGCACCCATGTCTTTCTTATGGAGCATAGTCAGATTTGGAATTCTTCTAATTCTACAAACCCTAATGATTCTCCTATATTTATAAAATATATTTATGACTATCGTTCCTTTATTAACCTCACTCCTAATTAACCTACACTGACCCTTTACTTTATCTAAAGTTTTTAATAATATTTAATTACTAGCTGTTACCCGAATACCTAACATGTAATATTATTCCCTACCTATGTGTTTAAGAGAAACAATATAATTATATTTGCCCTACCTAAACCCCTACCTTGAAATGAGGCCGGTTACAGCGAGAACCTATTTGATCTTAGGTTCACTACTCTTATGGTATGGTATGGTATGGTACTATGGTATTTAATAATTATTTGAACTGAAATCTAAAATCAAATTAGTCCTTTCTTTGGATGGGGTCTGGCCTCACTAAACGACCTATGACAGCGTTATGTGTATATTTTTACACTTTAGATTCCCTTGGGAATGGCGTGATATTTCAATTTCGAAACACTAGCTGATGCCCTTAGACAGTGACGGTTGAATACATGACTCGGTAGTTTTCCTAGTTATATTTAAATAACAATTTCTAATTTATTACAGTAAAGTTTTCCAGTCATTTAACTATTTAATTAATACAAGTAGGTACCTCAATATAAACGGGGAGACCTCTTTCAACGTTACGTGTATATTTTTACACTTTAGATTCCCTTGGGAATGGCGTGATGTTTCAACCGCAAAACACTAGCCGATGCCCTTAGACAGTGACGGCCGAGTACGTAACCCAGTATTATGACGGAGAAAACAACAGCCGTAGAAGAAGAAGACAGTCCAACCCATAAATATTACCTGAATTTTACTAAATGCAGAAAGTCTACAACTGGAAATATTTACTTCCTGTCAAACTTATATGAACACAAATGGTCAAATAAAACATGGTAATCTGAGAACTTCTCAGAATAAAATCCTATGAAAATATAGTTAAATCCCCAAAGTCTATATTTATGACGATTATTAGATTTAATAGAACTTCTATTTATATGCAGTGGCATTACAAGACCAAACGTTAACGAGTTTAAAGGCTAATTTTTTGCGCATTCTAAACTATTCCTAAATAAAATCCTACTGATTAAATACCTAAATCCCTAATTCCCTAGACAATTGAATCTACCCTAACTCTACTTTTTAGGCCTATTCTAAGCTAAACCGGAGGCTTACCATCCTCAAATTTTGCTAACATCCCTAAGGTAAACTGTAAAGTTCAGCTGAGTCGGCTGAAGTAGGCAACCTAACACTCGTGTTGTGTGTACCTCCCCCCTCACAGACCGCAGTCCAAGACGTGAGAGTAAGGCGCCCTATTGTGTATATAACATATAAATATTTAAAGTTTTATGGGGAACCAATACTCAAAACCCTCAAAGCTTTCACTGGTGCAGTTGCGTGCCCAACCTGTGGACCAGCTACGACTCAAGGATGACAATGAATATGGTGGGCTCTTATACAGATGTCTGTGTTGGTAAAAAGATCATCTGGGCTTGCCCGAGGCTCTTTTAGAATTTAATAGTTCCGAACCAGACCCGTTTGTCACCGTTATAAGTTAGATATAGTTCGTCAGACACACTGTTTGTCTAGTCATAGTTCTAGCGCGAATAATGCTAATCTAGCTTAATACAAATAGCAAAACAACCTCCCCACAAGAAATTGTCACATTAATCCCACACTAAATTTATTAATTTTGCAACGCGCTAGACACTAATGACAACCAAGAATTAGTCCACCCGCAACTCCAAAGTTAGGCTCCCTCCTAATAAACTTCCTAATTTTTTTAACAATTAAATAAAACGAATAAACAAAATCTTCGCGACTATAACTCAAATGCAACGCAAAACTACCTATTTCCTCATAAAATAAACCGAGGATATACGATCCCTATTAATTTCGAAACTAAGAAACCGTATTTTAAAACAACTTGAACAATTAACTTTAATCATAAATGCTTTGAACTAGCCGTATTTTATTGTAGGTATTCCAACTAAACTAAAATAAAATCGACACAAATCGTTAAAACCGCAACTAAATGTATGAAACTCAACCTTTGAATAATATAATAATGAAGTTAATTAAGTATCAAACATAACCCGAAAAGAATCTTATTTTAATAACCCGCACGCACAAAACCGTAAGAAAACATTATTATTTACAATATAAAATTTCACTACAAAATGAATGAGTTTTACCCGTTAAATACAGTGCCTATGCAGCCTTATACTGAATTATAATCAATTAATCGATGCAACACGATATTAAATTCAAACATGAATTTAGCACAACATAAAAAGTAAGCACGTAACCGAACCGTAAATACCTAGATACCCCTATAAACTACGCGACACCGACCCTAACACGTCAGAACCCTTCTCCGACGTCAGCTGTAAGAAAATAGACCCCGAATCTCACTAGGTATGAACACTATAAACAACGTTAAAGTTAAACCGTGAACGTAACGTATTTCTATTATCCGTTAATTACCGCGGCTGTGTATCCTTACAATAAGCACTATAACGTCCGACGTTATAAATTAAACCGTAAACGTAACGCACTTCTATTTCCGTTAAATACCGTGACTATGTATTCCTACACAAGATAATTATAAACTAAGATCAAATGAATCAACGAAACACGATAATAAAATCAAACGTGAATTTAACACAACGTAAATATTAAGCACGTAAACGAACAGCAAAATACCTAAGTATCGATTTAAGCGAACGTGAGGAAGCCCTTCTCTGACGACAGTTGCTGATCTTCTGGACCCCGATTTGCGACTGACATCCCCTTTTATAACCTTCGTAATTGTGGAAAAATCCAGAAATTCCACAAGATTACCCTTTTTCATCCGTACCTGTTATTGCGCAACAATAATAGGAATTGCCTTATATGGTCATGCATTCGATATCAAAGGAAAGTCTCCAAAAAGCACGAATTTGCATTCGAAAGTGAACTATATATCTTTAACCGTAAAGCTCAAAAACAAAAAGTAGCGCGCCCTGTTGCGAAGTAGCTGAACTTCTAACTAACGTTGTAACGACAAGTAACGCCACTCGCCGCCAAACAACAGTGCGCCACTAACATATGGAAAACACGAAGTCGTACTCTATTTGACAACAGATGGTATTGTTAATAGCGGTGAATATTTTAGAACCACGCGAATATTCTAGATCCCGGAAATGGATTGTTGACAGAAGAACTTCCGCCCACTTTCTTTTGTCCGCTTTATTAGTAATAACGTTGTTTTTGTTCTGCAAATTCCTTTGGTCGGTACCTTAGGTCGAGCCTCTCTTATTTATACTATTTTTTATGCAGTTTTTATCTTCTAAAGTGTGTTATTCGAGATTTCGAACTATACCTACTGAACGCAGAACATGAGTTTTCTTTCTCGAAATCACACCTAACTAACATTAAATGGTTTTAACATAATACCTAGATTATCCAGGAGCCCTAATTGTGTCCCCGAAGGCCTATCATCTCCAGTGCAATCTATCGGTGCGTAGCGTACTAATGTGAACTACTCGACATGTTGATAGGTGTCGCTTTTCACTTACTAATGATTACTAATATAAACGCCATCTAACGCTATCTGTGTCAACTATTAGCCTATGTTCAATACGTAGCTTACTTAAATCCTTCCCTCGCAACAATGTATTGTAATTAGTTCTAGATATAACCGCTAGATTGCGCTGCAACCAAATCTCTATGATGTTACCCTTTGTGTATAAGATACAGATGCTCCCCCATCACGATAGCCTTTATAAAGCTACTTTATTACTTATTACAAATAGAGTTTGTATACTAAACAACAGTGTTGCCTCACTGTGGTTAGTTACAGTCGCCCCGTCGAAGATTCGCAATGTATTGCCACGCTATGCATGTAGAATCCTCGAAATTTACATCTCAAACCCTCCTTCTATTATTTTTCCTATCTTGAAGTTAAAATTTGTTAGTATCCAAACCCACAGATATATATAATTAGAAATAATTTAGTACCTTTACACAGAGGTCAGAAATATACGGAAATCACAACACCTGTATAAAAATACAAAATAAATTGATTTATGGTGAACCCTACGGTGTAATGTATATTTATACCAATACTAAGTAACTGTTAATGTACTAGTACTGAGTTTAGACCTTGGAACACTAACAGAGAACTGATACAACCTTTCCCCACGAATTCCCAAGTCGTAAGAAGTATGTGGTTGTGAGGCACATAGACTCTAGTAATCTGGCTTTGGTGGTTCGCTCCAATTCGGCGATCACATTATCCGATCTATGAATTTGACTTACATTGTCCAAGCCATAAGCGAGCAAGCAAAAACCCCCCCAAACAACCTGGGAACACCTTTCGATGAGGTACCGGGAAGCTCTTAAGTTCACTACGAGTATTCGATCCTTCCCCAATCCCAAAACACCTTCAATCACTGTTTCTTGGTGAATGTTTCACGTTGGAAATAAACTTAACTATGTTACATGGTATGTGTTATGTAGTTTGTTATACACAGTAACAATCAGCTTTCCTATGAGCACAAAGTGTATATTTTCCGGCAAACGTACACTTTCAAATCATTAAAAATCAATGAAATCTTTTATTTCATTTAAATTATTCTCTATACTCCATATCCATGAATAAACATTAAAAATGGTAATAAGTATTGCACCTATCTTAAAATTAAACTTTCATTGTTGAACCATAATAATATTAATAACCAATGTTCTGTTTTTTTTTTTTTAAGAACATGATTATATGTGATTTTGCACTCTGTCTATTTCCAACAGTGGATGTGTAAAACCCATTATTTAGTCTTAGCTTCTTGTGCAGTGTTTGGCTTTCACAAACTGTCACTAAAAGACCTTATCGTTGTAGCGATAACGATTCTAACCTAAGCATCTAAGAATGTGCCAGCCAAATTGTGTAGTATTGTGTAAGTCCGGACACCAACAAATCCTGTTTGATCATATACACAACATCGTCATCACGAAAGGACCCATAATACTTTCTATAACACACAGTACACATTACGCATTACCCAATACACATTATACAACACACATACATCTCTCACATTCATTTGCCTTATTCACACATAACTAAAACACCCTTTATTCCTTCCTCTTTTGCCTGTTCGCTCGATCCCTTCGATCTGCCAACGTCCTTGATATATGATCAATTTGAAATTAATTATCCAACAATTTATTATTTACTATAAATAAAATCAATGTAGCCCAATATTCCCTCGTCTTTAAACAAAATTAGGTATACTAAAACCTATGATAAACTGAAAACTTTACTAACCCAACCTTATATCAAAACAATAACAAAGCATCATCACTAAGCCCCCACTAATAAAGCTCATCTTTATCTTTTATCTTTATGTAAGTAAATCCTTTTTTTCCCAAGGGTACCGCGCAAAACAACCTATCTTATTTCTACGTCCCGACAGTCCGATACTTTTATAATGTACCTAACGCCCCGATGACACAATAATTTTACGCCCCGACAGTCCGATATTTTAATAATATAACGCCCCGATGACACAATAATTTTACACCCCGACAGTCCGATACTCTTATAATGTAACGCCCCGATGACACAATTTTACGCCCCGACGGTCCGATATTTTAATAATATAACGCCCCGATGACACAATTGCTGTAACAACACGACACGAGGAAACAATAATGTAACGCCCCGACGTCCGGGTAATCTATAAATCTATGCCCCGATACTCGTTACCAACCATCTATCTACAGCATAGTCATGTTCCGCGTTTTTTACAACTTTAAAATAAAAATAGAAATAAATTCGAATACGGGACCCTAATAAAACTATGTAACAATTTGTCTATCAGCAAATTCTAAAAAGTATACTTTTTTTTTCTTCTTCATTTTAGTAATAATCACGGCAAAATACATTCTAATAGCTAAATATTTCGTAAACGCAAAAAGCACGTATTCATCTTATAATTTTCCACTCGAATGTATTTGCATTTTAAATCTGAACCATCTCTGTATTACATTGCACTAAACCACGCAATATTATAGTAACTAACTTTCATCCAACATACGCATAAACTATCACTATATTCAATAAATACTCTTTGTATCGCGAATTATTAAAACCATGGTTCAAAAATTTTCACATCGCAACTGTCCGTAAACGTAATTAATCAAAACAAAAAATGCCGTCTGTTGTCCTTAAAATCCAAATAAATGTCTAATCGTGTCACAGACAACACTATGTCTTAAGTAGAAGACGTAAGAGTCATATAAAATCTGCTCTTTAACAAATAACTAACGTGACAAGATGTTCTTTGATTTATACGTGTACCTACTACATATATATTAATCTGTGATTTATACCATAAACAGTAAAGTTCTATAAAATGTTCCTAGATAGCGTCTATGAAACCACAGAATCTACTTAACACTTTTCTGATCATTATACAATACTATCAATATTAGTAATAATTAAATATCACATTAACCAAATATCAATTTTCTACATGAATTTGGCAAAGTATAATTTTATAGAAATATTTTGACATCTACCTTTACAATCGGTCTTCGTTACACACATTGCCATCAAGCCGCAAGCACACTACCTATTAGTGCCTATTAATAAACAACGCATCATACTGGACCCCTACTATCACCAATCGATCTCAAGAAAACCAAATGACGGAACACAACAACACCACCTTGCCGACAAGGTTTCCTATGTTAACTCTGGCTACTACAACCACAAGCTCTCCTATATGATTCGAACAGTTTGAATTTTATTATTGCTAAGTTGTTATTTTTTCACCGACTGAGAATAAGTAGATACTTAGAGAGAATTCAGGTTGTAAAATTAAATGTAATCTACTTGTTTATATTTTATTTAAGAATTCAAAATCCGACCAGTCCATACTCCGTTTTTCACGTACAACAATTGTAGCCTAAACGGCTATCATATCCTACTACGGCTACTAAGGCACCTAACGCAACGCAAAGCCTCAGTATCTTTTAACTATTCTATACCTACTATCCTGGTCACGTACATTAATTGTAACCACCCCCCTTCCGCCTACTAAATAATTTAATACTTTATAACTAATCTTAATATTATTTAATTTAAACTCTTAATGAATAGAATATTCTAATTTGATATATTTATTTGGCCTTTTGATCGTCTAGTGTCAGAATCCTACATTGCACCGCAGCACCCATGTCTTTCTTATGGAGCATAGTCAGATTTGGAATTCTTCTAATTCTACAAACCCTAATGATTCTCCTATATTTATAAAATATATTTATGACTATCGTTCCTTTATTAACCTCACTCCTAATTAACCTACACTGACCCTTTACTTTATCTAAAGTTTTTAATAATATTTAATTACTAGCTGTTACCCGAATACCTAACATGTACGAGGGGCGGCTGAAAAGTTCTAAGCCTAAGGTATGTTGAGGTTGCATATGCGTTAGCGATACTGGCCACTAAAAAGACCATTTAAAAAGTTAATAAATAAAAGAAAAAAATGTCGTCTTTTGTTTATTACATCTCGAGATATCCGACGCTAAAGGTCATCATGTGTGAATTATCAACGCATATCACGAAAATTGAGCACCGTGCAGTCATTAAGTTCCTCACAAAAAGTGACAAATCGCCGAAAATAATTTTTGAAGAAATGTCTAGTATTTACGGTGAATCTGGCCCTTCTCATGCCACTGTTAAAAAATGGAGTCGACTTTTTAAACTTGGACGGGAGTCGATCGAAGACGATCCTCGCTCAGGAAGGCCAATATCGGTTGGGACTGAAGAAAATACTGAAAAAGTCAAAAAGTTAGTATTAGAGGATCGGAGAATTAAGGTTTGGCAAATAGCTGAAGCCTTAGGTATTAGTAAGGAAAGAGTTGGAGAGATTTTGCATCAACATTTGCATATGACAAAAGTAAGTGCTCGTTGGGTGCCGAAAATGCTCACAGCTTTCGATAGAGAAGGTCGTGTTCAAACTTCTCAGGCATTTTTAGAATTATGTGAAGAAGGTTTAGATGAAGTTTGTTCCCGCATAGTAACTGTTGATGAAACATGGATCAGACAGTATGATCCAGAGTCGAAGTCTGAATCTATGCAGTGGATCGAAAAGGGTGAAAGGCCGCCAAAGAAATTCAAGGTTCAAAGATCGGCGTCTAAGCTAATGGCCACCGTGTTCTGGGATTGCGATGGCATTCTTTTAATAGACTATTTGGCGAAAGGCTCTACAATAAATGCAGTTTATTATGCTGAGCTATTAAGAAAAGTGCGACAAGCCATAGTCGAGAAACGAAGGGGCAAACTGAGCAAAGGCATTTTGTTTTTGCAAGACAACGCCCCCGTTCACACCGCTCGTGTTGCCAAGCTTGCTCTGAAGGAAACTGGCTTCGAGGAAATTGATCATCCACCTTACAGTCCAGATCTGGCCCCTAGTGATTATTTTCTATTCAGCAATTTGAAGAAAGATTTAAGGGGAAAGCGATTTGGCAGTGATGAAGAGATGAAGGCGGCTGTACAGGAACATTTCGACAGCCAAAATAAAACTTATTTTTTTAACGGTCTAAAAGCATTATTTAAAAAATGTAATAAATGCATTGAATTAGAGGGAGATTATATTGAAAAATAAAAATAGTAAAAAAAATCTGAACCTTTTTTTTCTACCTTAGGCTTAGAACTTTTCAGCCGCCCCTCGTAATATTATTCCCTACCTATGTGTTTAAGAGAAACAATATAATTATATTTGCCCTACCTAAACCCCTACCTTGAAATGAGGCCGGTTACAGCGAGAACCTATTTGATCTTAGGTTCACTACTCTTATGGTATGGTATGGTATGGTACTATGGTATTTAATAATTATTTGAACTGAAATCTAAAATCAAATTAGTCCTTTCTTTGGATGGGGTCTGGCTTCACTAAACGACCTATGACAGCGTTATGTGTATATTTTTACACTTTAGATTCCCTTGGGAATGGCGTGATATTTCAATTTCGAAACACTAGCTGATGCCCTTAGACAGTGACGGTTGAATACATGACTCGGTAGTTTTCCTAGTTATATTTAAATAACAATTTCTAATTTATTACAGTAAAGTTTTCCAGTCATTTAACTATTTAATTAATACAAGTAGGTACATTAATATAGACGGGGAGACCCCTGTCAACGTTACGTGTATATTTTTACACTTTAGATTCCCTTGGGAATGGCGTGATGTTTCAACCGCAAAACACTAGCCGATGCCCTTAGACAGTGACGGCCGAGTACGTGACTCCGAAGTTTTCCTAGTTATATTTAAATAATAATTTCTAATTTATTACAGTAAAGTTTTCCAGTCATTTAACTATTTAATTAATACAAGTAGGTACCTCAATATAAACGGGGAGACCTCTTTCAACGTTACGTGTATATTTTTACACTTTAGATTCCCTTGGGAATGGCGTGATGTTTCAACCGCAAAACACTAGCCGATGCCCTTAGACAGTGACGGCCGAGTACGTAACCCAGTATTATGACGGAGAAAACAACAGCCGTAGAAGAAGAAGACAGTCCAACCCATAAATATTACCTGAATTTTACTAAATGCAGAAAGTCTACAACTGGAAATATTTACTTCCTGTCAAACTTATATGAACACAAATGGTCAAATAAAACATGGTAATCTGAGAACTTCTCAGAATAAAATCCTATGAAAATATAGTTAAATCCCCAAAGTCTATATTTATGACGATTATTAGATTTAATAGAACTTCTATTTATATGCAGTGGCATTACAAGACCAAACGTTAACGAGTTTAAAGGCTAATTTTTTGCGCATTCTAAACTATTCCTAAATAAAATCCTACTGATTAAATACCTAAATCCCTAATTCCCTAGACAATTGAATCTACCCTAACTCTACTTTTTAGGCCTATTCTAAGCTAAACCGGAGGCTTACCATCCTCAAATTTTGCTAACATCCCTAAGGTAAACTGTAAAGTTCAGCTGAGTCGGCTGAAGTAGGCAACCTAACACTCGTGTTGTGTGTACCTCCCCCCTCACAGACCGCAGTCCAAGACGTGAGAGTAAGGCGCCCTATTGTGTATATAACATATAAATATTTAAAGTTTTATGGGGAACCAATACTCAAAACCCTCAAAGCTTTCACTGGTGCAGTTGCGTGCCCAACCTGTGGACCAGCTACGACTCAAGGATGACAATGAATATGGTGGGCTCTTATACAGATGTCTGTGTTGGTAAAAAGATCATCTGGGCTTGCCCGAGGCTCTTTTAGAATTTAATAGTTCCGAACCAGACCCGTTTGTCACCGTTATAAGTTAGATATAGTTCGTCAGACACACTGTTTGTCTAGTCATAGTTCTAGCGCGAATAATGCTAATCTAGCTTAATACAAATAGCAAAACAACCTCCCCACAAGAAATTGTCACATTAATCCCACACTAAATTTATTAATTTTGCAACGCGCTAGACACTAATGACAACCAAGAATTAGTCCACCCGCAACTCCAAAGTTAGGCTCCCTCCTAATAAACTTCCTAATTTTTTTAACAATTAAATAAAACGAATAAACAAAATCTTCGCGACTATAACTCAAATGCAACGCAAAACTACCTATTTCCTCATAAAATAAACCGAGGATATACGATCCCTATTAATTTCGAAACTAAGAAACCGTATTTTAAAACAACTTGAACAATTAACTTTAATCATAAATGCTTTGAACTAGCCGTATTTTATTGTAGGTATTCCAACTAAACTAAAATAAAATCGACACAAATCGTTAAAACCGCAACTAAATGTATGAAACTCAACCTTTGAATAATATAATAATGAAGTTAATTAAGTATCAAACATAACCCGAAAAGAATCTTATTTTAATAACCCGCACGCACAAAACCGTAAGAAAACATTATTATTTACAATATAAAATTTCACTACAAAATGAATGAGTTTTACCCGTTAAATACAGTGCCTATGCAGCCTTATACTGAATTATAATCAATTAATCGATGCAACACGATATTAAATTCAAACATGAATTTAGCACAACATAAAAAGTAAGCACGTAACCGAACCGTAAATACCTAGATACCCCTATAAACTACGCGACACCGACCCTAACACGTCAGAACCCTTCTCCGACGTCAGCTGTAAGAAAATAGACCCCGAATC